>JAHZMV010007270.1:0-30230 GCA_027743765.1 Coecobrya sp. COE2
AGATTTCAACATGGGGTTAAGCATGTATGTGCGCTTCCTATGCTTAATCCTATGTTAAATCAGGGACAAATGCTTAACCCTAAGTTGTAATGCTTAACCCTAGTTAAAATACCACGAAACTAATTATATATTGTTATTATAAAAATTTATTTTAAGTACTGCCATAGTATAAACTAGAACACCAATTTTATCGTAAAACAGCTTCCGCTACTTAATAAACAAGGTTAACAACAAAAAACATAAGAGTGGAGGCCGTTGTTTTTCTCTTTTCTATGTATTCGTTAGTAGTTTTGTTGCTAGTGGTTTCATTTTATTTCTCTGTCCTGTCTATTTTCGTCTTTTGTCTACGTGGGAGCCTCTCACTGACTTGAATAATTTCCCGTTAAGGGTGCCCAAGGGATCTTTTCAAAATGAATGAGTAGGCAGTAATAACTTACAAAGCCTAGTTTTCATACATTTTATATATACATTTTACAAATTGTGCATATAGGTATTCATATTAGATCTATTATTATTCATGAGGAAAAAAGGAAGCAGACTTGTCATGCACTCCTAAAAAGTAGAATTATTACCCGGAGGCCAACCAATCAATTGAGACTCTATGATATATTTTCGCCTTTATCGGGCAAAAATTGTGCTGACGATGTTTTTTCGTGCTAAAGAGGCCAGTGCCATTTACAGCACATGTGTCATGCGTGCGGTTCTGCGGTGTGGTCTTGCTTGCTATTGCAAATTATTGTTGTAATCGTACGTACGTGCCTCCAATTCGATTCTATCTATATATCATTTTTATTTTTTCTAGCCTCACGTCCGGGCGGCATCTTTCTCGTTATATTGGAAGAACAATGAAAGTATTTCTGTACTGAGCGTTCATTTAATTTCAGAGTTGAAATATGTCTGATGCCAAAAATTGGATTTAAACTTAAGTTTACTGCCACCAGAATAATGGTAATAATATGACCATGCACAGTTCCATGGTAAACCATTAGCTAAGACGGAAGCCGCAAGCAATCAAAGCAAGCCATATTTTTTTGCTCAGAATTGTAATTATTCCCTAACGCTACACTTTCCATTGAGTGTAGTGGTGTGTGAAAACATATCTCTCACAGTAGCTGGCGCCGTGTTTACGGATTTCCATGATACTGTAGTCTTCTTATTGTGCGTCAGAAAATAGACACACCAATAGTTTTTTTTACCACGCCTGTTAAGTTAGCATTGTATGAGCAAAAAACCAAAACCACTGATTTTTTAACGTAATAGAGGAGAATAAGATAAGACAAACTGGCGTAAAGAGAGGAAATAAATTTCCGTTACATCTTCCTTTCACTTTCCTCGGGTTCGCTTTAATTATTTATAAAATAACTGGCAATGAGAGCATAACATCGTCAGACACGTTCATCGTAAAAATGCTGCAACTCAATTAAGAGCAAGTGATAAAACATTCTTGAAATGAATAAATAAAACAAAACATAGCATAACAAAACAAAACATGTGTGTGGCAGGGCAGCTGCTGGCCGCGTACTTTCTTAAAGAGTGCAGTAAAACGTTCCGGTGAAAATGGAAGTACATTTCATGAACTAGTCAGCTATTAAAATAAAAAGAGTAATGCTCAGCACGAGAAAATTACTTAATATTAACCTAGCTTGCTTTTTTCACTTTGGTCGTCCCATTTGGTACCTACATCTAAATTGGTAAATGTGCTTACGTTTCTGGTGTTTTACATATAAATAATCTTACTAATGGTGACCGAACCTGTAGTTAGTGTGAGCTAGCAAAAAAAACATTTAACATTCATACTCTATAAAGTGAACAAGGACTGTATTTCTTTGTCCCTGGTTTTTCTCACTGGGTCTAGCGATTCCCTTTCCTACTGACCTTAAATATTTTTTATAGTAGCATGCCACTTTCTTCAATTTTCTATCGAACATCAACACAGAGTCGGCACTGAAATGATGACGATGATGATAACAGGAATATATGATATTTAACGTGGTTAACAGAAAATATTTAATACATTTCTTGTTATGTAAACATTTATGTGTTTAGGCTAGATCGGTAGTAAGTTTGCTACAAACATATGTATATCCATTTCCTTTCTTTTTTCCACCATGTCATTCACTATATGGGACACTACTAGGTAGGATAAAATGCTGTACTCTTTGTCTTCATACCTTTATGATATCTTGTGTACTATGGCGACAGCGATGATGGTAATGGAATAACACAGCTCCGCATGATATGATGGCATACAGTGACTATAGGGTTTTCTCCTCGTCAACGTGTCGTACCGGCTCACTCTAGATACATACTTGAACCTAACCTATAGGGTTGTCCACATATCTACTTGGTTGCTGTTGTTGGTTCAACGATGGAAGACAAAAGTTGGGCTCAGTTCAATCCATAAGTGAAACGAAAGGTTGTCTCTCTGTCTGTAGACGAATGCCAGAAAACACGACGAAACAGCCGCATGAAAGAAAGTCGTACAATAATTTCACCTTTTTTCTCTCTTTTTTATGCTTACCTATAATACGCATATATTAGTGTATTTCGTGATATTGATATATGGAATGCCACATTTGGCAGGCCGGGATACATGTACACACGCTTTCTCCACTCTCTTCTGTCTGCATGCATGCATGCAACCTAAACTCAGGAAAGTTGGAGGAAAGTGTATTTAGCTGAAAGCACGGAAATACATTCATAATGCTATTATGACAATGATGATGGCAATGCCATGTTATCGTATGAGCAAAATAGTGGAAACGTACAAGCACGTATCTCACATGGAAGCTTTACTCTACCATCAAACCTAACCTCCCTTACCTTTCTAACATCCTACATTCCATTATAGTTATTATGTAGAGCACAGGAACAAAGGGAGAAAGAGAGGAACCAAGCAAAAAGCAAAGTAATGAAAAAAGGAAGGAGGCTCACTTCTCAGATATATGCTACCTCCACACCACTACTTCCCACACTCACATCACGAGAGAGAGAAAGCAATAATATTTAAAGAGACCATGTAGCGTATATACCTATCCGCTAGCAGAACAGAAGGAATGCAAGAGTAGCAGTGGCAAACCTATTATGCCAAACACAGACGAGAGAAACAATAACAAAAACAGTTTCTTTTTCTCTGTTCCTCTAACTTGGCTAGTAGGTTGACTCGGGTTGGTTTTAGTTGCATGCTTTCTTTTTTCCTACCTTGAAGCTTCCAAATAGGTCCAAATGGAGAGCACGTTAGATATACAGAACACACTTGCATTATGTACACGGCCCTGTAGTATTCAGCAATGGCTACTTGCTGCTGCTGCTGAATCTCGCCGTACTCGTTCATAATATGTATGCAAGTAGTATTCTGTTTTAGTTTCCTCTCAAGTTGTTGGTGTTGCAATTTTCATCAGATCGAAATAATAACGTACTGCTACTACTTTAACAACTAGAATGCTTTTCGAGCTCTGGCTAAAGCTACATCAGGGGATAAGTGGCGCAGCATATTTTTTATGTGTTTTCTCCGTTTTTACCGTTTTTTAGTTTATCATGCATAACATGTGTACATAGTGTGTGTGATGAAACAAAGGCATGCCATAATACGGGGTAACAGCAGCAGAAGAGTAAGAGAGAAAGTGAAGGAAAGACTCGGCGCGACTTTAACTCTTGTTGAATCATGACGATGATGATGGAGAGAGAATGAATGCAAGGGCCGTTTTGAAGAAATACTTAAAAGAAACAAAAAAAGTAATATACTTCCCCGTTTACATGCAAAATGTGTATAGGTACAAACTTCTATATTTTGGGTGCCAAGCACAATGAGATTACTAGTACACGCTAATATACCATGTGATGTAATGCGCCGACAACCTATTCATGAATGTACGTAGAGTAAGTAAAATTTCAAATGATCAGATATTACTTAGTACATACAAGGATTTAGATGGATTACAGGACGCTATAGTATTAATGGACATTGTACGTGTTAAACGTGAGGACAGTCAGCTTTTCCCTCAAGAGGAGAAGAAAACGCTGTAATACTCCTTGTACGCCATAATAATAATAATATTCAGAATGTGGGAGAAAGAGTTCAGTCGGCATACTCACTAACTCACTTCTCCCCAACTGTGTTAATCTTTTTTATTATTATTGCACTTGTTTCTCTGTGCGCTATATCATTATTATTCCTCCTGGCTTGAAAATCATTAACGCATTTCACAGAGAAAAAGAGACAGGAAACCCAGGAAAATTAGTGTCCACTGGCTTTCCTTCTCGAGAGTTAGTGCCAGTTGGCGCCTTCATTTGTTTAGCCTTGCCACAGGAAAATCTATCCTTTCCGCAATAATTTTAGTGAGGACAGAAACGTAATGCCAAATGGTATCTACATTTTTGGTTCTGCAAAATGGAATGGGATTTCGTTTGTAGCTCCCTTCGGGATGATAAGATATAAGATTGGGAAAGCCGATAAAAGCAGTGAAACAATATAAAATATCGTTGTCACACATTTAAATCTAGATTTGTCTTCTTACAAGTTCGTATGCAGAAAACAAACTTTATTACTTAAAAAGAGAAAGCAGTTTTAAGTACACATTCTCTCTTTAATAAAAAAAGAGGTTCAAATGATCTCATTTTATTCTGAAGACGTGGTCGTAAAGACGAAGAAGAGGAGGATTGACATCAGCAGTGTCATCATCTTTGACAACAGTAGTGCATATGATTATCACTATCAACGATACAGGAAGGAACAACAACTTCAGCATCAGCAGCTGCAACCAGAAAAATGCGGAAGGAAGAGAAGGCGCTCCAGTCACTAGGGTCATCGTCAATACTTCCTCGATTATCAACGTCGGCATCAGCAAATCCCGCTGACTCCATATGCACTTTCTTATTGGGATTGAAATTCCATCTTGATTATCTTATTAATAATACTTCGTATATTTGTGACTCTCTTGGAGTTGTTGTCGTTCTTCTTTCTCCAGTACAGCAACTTGCAATAGACGGGCAGTTTTCGGTGTTCTTAAAGCCAGTGAAACGAGATCCTCCTATTATTTCTTCTAACTCCTTTTACAATATCACTGGCAGTCTAATTGATGCACTAAGCATACCGTCACCACCGACAAAATTTTTGGTAAAGGTGTGGACATCTCGTGGGTTGTTTTGTGTTCGTTTCACACAACTTGACAAGAAAGTTTATAGCAAGTGCAGTTCTATAAAAGACAGTTTCCACTCCTGTTCCATCTACCACCATCTTTTTGCATGGTGGTTTCAAAACTGTCCATTTCTCTCATCATTAAGCCAACTAGTCGTCGCTCATCAGCATCTTCAAGAAGAAAGACACGCGCCATCCAATGCTCACTCTCCTCCCCTGCTACAGGAAAAGGATAATGAGTACCGGCCCAGTGCTTATCATGATTACTGTGGGTGTTATGCAAATGCAAAGGACAACGTTCTAATTACAAAGAAAGCCGAGCCAAGTACTGCTCACCTTGTCAATAGCAGTTATTGCTACAACTGTTATAATTCTAATTATCACAACTACCGTAATTACTCTAGTTCTAATCGCCATCAGTGCAACAAAGACCGCCCACAACAACAATTACTGTTACTAGCACTACAATTACTATTGCTCCCACATTCGAGTTTACCTGTAATGAAAGTTGAGTTAGATGAAATCTCATTGCCTAAATCAAATAGTGACACCTTTTCCTCGTCAGACACACCCCCGTTTTCTTCTGCGCAGACATTAACTTATTTGAACTGGAACCGTAGTAGTAGTAATAATAATCATAATAATAACAGTAATAAATGGAACTGGAGAAATAATGCTAGCGATTTTCATAATGATCTCAGTCAGTTATTCTCATCATTGTTGTCGATATCAATATCTTCACCATCAAAACTTTACAACCATCGTCATTTCTACTACTACAACTACCTGTCACTAATTATACTTGTACGGTATCTACTTCAACTGCCGCTGCTAACTACTCTACCAGCTTGTGATTCCATCCTTTTTAACAAAACAAACAACAGTAATAAGAATATTCTAAGCAGTGTGTTCCTTTCTACTTTCTTTCTGCTGTGTACAGTTGGCTTTCTATTGTTGAAATTGAACAATTGCTACGGAAACAACTCTCTCTGTTATTTTCCTCATTATTGCTACTCTAATTGCTGCAAAACATTTTCCAAAAACTGTAATAATAATAATAATAGTAATAATAAACACAGTAATAATAGCAAATATGATGGTAATATGGAAACAACAAACAAGTTGTTGTTGATAGCATAGCCATTAATCTCGCTGATTAAGACTCATCTTTTACTTCTACCATTATCATCGTCGCCGCTTATTGCTTCGAAATCATCTCGTTACCAACAACGACAAACCATAAATTTCGTCCGGTTTTAATTCTACAAACGTGAACGCGCTAGGAAAAAAACAAATGTAAATAATACCTAATAATTAATGCAACTTTAGCTAACTCAAACGTGTTTTACGTACTGTATCTATTCATGCTGAAACATAACTATACAAACTTCTACATACACCTATTTATAATAAGGAAACCGTTATAAATTTTGATTACAACAAAATTGCAACTAAAACAAATCATACAACTCTGATTATTATTATAAAGTAAGAATAAATTAATACTTAAGCAACAACTCCGTAAATTAAAGTAATTCTTGCCGTATACAGTTGTGAAAGAAAGAGAAAAAGGTTTACAAATCCAATGCACAAATAAGACGAAAGAGAGATTAGAATAATACTACTAGCAACCAAAACAACCGTAACTTTGAAAATAAGAGAGAGAAAATCGTTTAAGATACGCAGTTTTAACACTTCCACCCATAAACGCCATCATTTACTGGAGAGCACTACTAGCTGAGGGATTTTATTGAAACAATGAACAACAGCAGACTAGCTTGAGATTCAACATCAATCAAGTCAAACATAGCATCAGAGAAAGAGAGACATCAAGATAGAGTGACGCTGATCATCGTTAAACTACTTAAACATTGACAACAGCCATCGGTGAGCTATTTTGGAACTTGACTCGATCGTGGTCACAAGGGAAAACACGACGGGATAATAACTTTGGAGACAGAGTTACAAGGACGAGTGGAAAATATATCAGCCATCGTCATCATCCCGTTTCCACTTTCTCTTGAACTTTTTTTTCTTTCTTCACCTAAATTGCAAGAAGAATTCATAAAAAGAAGCAAAGGGAGAGTGTTTGCTCAGATTTTGTGATTATCGCAAAATCTGAGTAACTCACACCACGGCCTCGAAAATTAGTAAGCCAAGGTCAATCGGGAGAGATAGTTTTGACAACCTGATTTCTTTGCTGAACCAGGTTACAGACACAAGCCCGGGCGAGATGCAAATGATACTTGTGGCCGGCGGGTAAGTATGAACAAATTGAAGAAACACACAAAATTACAATAATGTAAAAAACATGGCAAAAAATAATCATGAGAACAATATAACTGATAAGGACGGGATAAATGATTGATAAGAGATATGCTAATTCGAATGCGACCATTTCATATTTTGAGAACTATCTTTTAATCCATCACAATGGTAAAAATGCTCAATGTAAACGTTATTTTAAAGTATAAATAATGATATTATATTATCACTCTAATATATACTCTCATTTTACACCAAAACTCCATAATCAATACTACCAACTCTCTATATAAAGTTTATTTGTAAATACAACGTATTATTTTTTTTGAAAAATTCACACAAACGAACGGGAAACAATTTTATTATTTGTTGTATCATTATTATTATTATTCCATTTTCTTAATACACCGTCGTGAGCTACATTAATGCTCTTCTTCATTCATCATTCAAACTTTACTAATAGTTATGGTTTTTAAAGAATACAAAAAATAATACATGAATAATACCAGCTAACTTTTTCAATGTTTCTTAGTATTGTCTATTGTGATTTATAATGATATATTATCAATACATATATAATTGTTACACATTCTGTATCTCTTTCTTTACCCTCATTAACCGTTGCTGTGCTATTATTATTACTTATTGTGACATGTAATCATTATTAAGTGTTTCAAACCTTTTTCCGTTAAAAATGCATTTCAAAATTTCTAACCGCTTTTTCCATTTACCCATATTTATAATTCTACAGCAAACCTTTTTGCATTAAATTTCTTCTTCTATAATATATTATAATATAATACATAATCTGCTTAATCGCTTTACCAGCTGTACTCAGCGAAACTGCGTCTAAATGGCGTAACTTTTTTTTGTATCTGAAAAAGTGTTCATTGTCATTCAAGGCAAGGTCAATTTAAATAGAATTCTTCTCGCGTTGGTGTAATGTGGATGGATGCTGCTCTTGTTCTGTCCATCATTATCACTTTCAAGTGTCAGCTAATACATTACTTAGTAGTTACCTTAATCAAATAAAACTTGATAGAGTACCACTGACTTTCTTTTCCGAGATCATGACAGTGTCGACAAATAAGAAGTAGCTGAAGAGCACTTTAGAAGATGGCAAATCCAGTACTTATTAGTAGTCTAGTGAAAAGAACAAACGGAGACATGTTTTCAGCATCTCTCCTGCAGAAGCTGAGACCCTCATCATCTATTTATATGTCTAATTCACTTGCCTCTTCTCTTGTCACTCGGCTTCAGTCCGTATTTCGTTTGAAAAGTATGCAGGAGGATGGATGAGACATGATAGGGACGACTTTATAAAGAAAGCTGGAAGTGAGCGACGAAGGTGTAAAGTGGAAACTGATGAAAGTAAAACAAAATGTAAAATGTGTGTAGAGCAGGAGTTAAAGGAGAAAAGAGTAGGAAAAAAAGTTTTTTTCCAACTTTTTATTTTCTTTTATGTATGGTGATGGTGATTCTTACAAAATATACTACAGATGCGACTTACAAAAACTACTTAGAAAAGAAATGACAAAGTAAATAAAATTTTCTTTTTCACCTTTTCGCTTTCTACTTTCTATTTCCTTTCAAGGAGCTAAAATAAAGAATGAAATTGACGGAAGGAGAGAATTGACACCACGAAGTAAAGAAAATATAAAATTTAGAGAAACAGTGAGTTGGGAAAATATATAGTAAACTGCTTGTATTATTTTAACATACTCTCAAAAAGTGGAACAGAAACTAAACGAAAGGTGAAATGGGATTCTAAAATACCATTCCCTTTATTATAATGATTATCCCTGTTCTGATGGAAATGTAAAGATCATGTTTCTTGTCTCTTGTGCAATTGTTCTTATTTTTGTAAGCTTAGAAAGCAGAGAGTGTGTGCCTATTGGAGGCTACGTGCTATAATGACTAGGCTTCAATTTAACTAGGGCTGCATTTACCAGTTCAATTCAAAAAAGTTACCCCCAATTTTAAAACTGTAATATAAAAAGAAATAAAACCTGTAGTAAGGTATATTTCTTAGCAGTACTTTTTGAATCACGGTTTACATTTACTGGTTACCTGAAAAATTCATATTAATGACTTAGATGGAATAAAAAACTATGAGTTTGATTTTATAAAGTTTAAAATCCCAGAGTTACGTCACGTTATATTACGTTACGAAATACTTACATTCGAAAACTAAACCCCACTTACCATTATAAAAAACTAGTCAGTGTAATCTATTGTCTATATTAAATAAATGTACACAGCTTAAGTACCATGAAGTAATTTCGCACAATTGCTAAACTACCATTGCCAATTATTAACCCCCAAGAATTGTATCCATCTACCATAAGTGTATTATTTAGCCATTTGCTAACCTCCCGTCCGTCTAACCGTATTTGCAAATGCAACAGTGAAAAATCGTCATTTTTTACTTAATATTAATGTTTGCTACTAGCTATTCTTAAGATGACTTATTTACAGGACAAGAGACATCATCAAAATTAAGTGGAATTTTTTTGCCTCTTTGTTAGAAGCCACATGCAACGTAAAGTTAATGCCAAAGGACAAATAAATAAAAAAGTATAAAGAGGGAAAATAATCTTTTATCTTCTTTCGGAAGCAACTACTTCACAATGCTGCACCTACTGTGTTTTTTGGTATAGCCAAAAAAACCAGAGAAAATGGTACAAGAGAGATAGTTTTCACAGTTTTTTACCTCATATTATTCGCTCGTCGTCATGTCATCATCAACATCATCATTTTCTTCACTCCAATCACCACCAAAACATGCAGTGCAGAAAAAAACTTTCTTTTGTACAAATGCCTTCGATGTTTTTCCATGTTCTCTTCTATAATTTTCTTCACTTTTTCTTTTCATATAAACTTTTTACCGTGTTTTTTGCCAACAACCAGAGTTAGTTTTTATTTGATAACAAAAGTATGGTAAAAATAAGGGTCATTAAATAGACAAATTTCATTCCAAGTTTTTTTACTCCATGAATAAACTAAAAAGAAGAAAGATCATCATCATCATCCGGTTGTTGTATAAAACTTTTTCATTCCTTTACCTTTTCATGTAGATCTTATCTTTAGTGTATTTTCTTGGTAAAAACTGCCTCATTGTCAACAAAAAGTCAAAAGAATGACTTGAGTGCCGTAGCCCGCACATGATTTTATCTTTGTGTACAAAGTCGTACGTACATGAGAAGTGGTGAATTTACATAATTCGCTCATGTTGGCCATGTTAATGATAAAATATATAAGAAATTAAAGATCAACATTTATCACCGTCATCACTTATACTATCTATTATTGTTAACAGTAATGGGATTATTTTAGAAATGTTATTATCAAAGCTGAAAAAGGCGGGTTATAATAAAAGTTGTGCAGTCAGTGTATTAATGAGAGTATGAGAGACTGTAATCATAAAAGAAGAAGACAGCTAGGCTCATTTCTTTTGGCATTTTTCCTCCAAATTATATGAACTACTCTGTATTATCATGTTTTTGGAAAAGTTAATAGTTTGGGCGGAACAGTGTCATGTTACTAGTAGGAGGATGGCAAACTGGAAATAATAACGACTAGAAGGAGCGTATACATGCCTATGGCGGTCTCGCTTCCTCTCCCTCTCATCTCTTGGTATTCTTTTCATAGTGCAAATGATAATTTAACAGGTCATTTGCATATTTTCCAAGAGAAGGGGGAGGATGACGATCCAGATAGGTTGATGATACTGATGACGATCATTATGTGAAATCCTCCAAGCAAACATCATGAAACACATGATAAAAAAGGTTTGAAAGTCATAAAAGTGAGAGCAAGTGGGAATATGAATGAGTTAGTAAAAGGTCACCAAGCCACCAACATTATCAAACTTTTTTAACCCACCTTTGCCAATATACACAGACGCAGCAAGTGTTGGAACAATGTTTTCTTACCATGAGTGCTACAGTAATTTTTGTAGCTTACTAACATTAGTGACGTCGGAATGACGGAAGCACCGTCGAGAAATATTTCATACATTGTATATTATTCGTTTGAAAAATAATCATTTTCAAATTATGATGGATACATAAAAGGTAAATAGGAAGTATTAGATCCGTCGTGTCTTCACATGCAGCACCCAAAATATTTGTTGCTGTGTATTATACAAAACATTTTTGTAAAATGCTCTCTGATGAGCATTGTTGTTTGCAAGAAACATACGAGTAGCTGATTGGAGAGCTACCTACATCTAGGGAACAACTTTTGCAAACGGTGGCTAATGTATACCCTGGCAAAATGTTCCATGCAACCGATTGCCAGCGTTCTTCTGCAATGGCAGTGCTTTACAAAAAAAAAACTTTTTTATTTCTGCCTTTTTCGTCTACCACACGCTGTGAAATGGAAAGTTATTTGGTTAGACTAGCAGACATCGTGTTTTCATGAAACCGTTTCTGTTGGCTAGCTCTTTGTTTCTCAAGAGCAACACATTTATCGGTGTTTCAAAGGGTTTTGAAAGTGGAGCTGAGATGGCGCACCACGTTTACTTGTTTTGGTTTCTCTCTCTCTCTCTCATACTCTTGTTGCATTACACAACCTTGGTAAAATAAACTCGTCCTTAGACTTGTTCTACTGACTTTCTTGTCCTCCACATAAAGTTTTTGAAAGTCGCTATTATTCTAATGAAGAGATTGGCTAAACTCACTAGAGAAAACAGAGGAAAGCCAGGAAGTGTACATGATAAAAGCTTTTGGAAATATGGGAAAGAAGGTACAAGCGGTAGTCGCCTACGTAGATGCATACAGAAAATATAATGCTAAAAGCAAAGAAGGAACGGGAGAGGAATAATAATGTCCATCACTTCTTAGCCTTATTCTCATGATACCATCAACATCACACAGACACGACAGCCATCTCTTCTTTCTTTTTATTTTATACTCCTCATCTCATCCTCTTCCTAATTCTTTTCCTTGTGCACCGACTTAAAAAGAGATAAGAAGGAAGTGAGCAAGTGTGTGTGTGTAACAGAGAGAGAAGAGACAGACAGAGGTCCGTGTGCATTTAGTATTCATTTTAGCTAAAGACCATTTCATAGGTCAATTTCCTTTACGGCTCTTATTCTCGTTCTATTCTTTTTCTCTCTGCCATTTTCTGCATAAGAATAGGTATGCATGCATGAAACAGGAAAGTCAAGCCCCAGCTTAGACCATTACGGGATCCACAGTCTTTTTCACGGTGAGTGTCTTGGGACCACTACCACTTGTACATGTTCCGACTATTATGTTATTATACCCTACTCTACTTCTCCCTTGTAACACCAACACCACCACTCAAAAGAAAACTCTGAGGAGAAGAGAGATCCTTTACCTACCTAAAAACTTAACAATATTACATATTAACCCACCATCCCATTCTTCTCATCTTCACTGCCCTTTTCACAAGATTCCCCTTTTTCGTCATTCCCCTTCTTTCTCCTCTTCTCTTGCTCTCTTTCCAAAATACAAGGAGCAAAGGATTGTCTTCTTGCACTCAAGTGTGCTAGTTGTAGTACTGATACAACTTGTTACAGCAGTTACTACTACTCCTCCTCCTTTTTTACTGCCAAGATTATTCTCTGGGAGAAAATGGACATTAAAATTTCACAACGTCCTCCTTCTTGTTCCCTCTCTTTACTTCTTTTCTTCTCCAACCACCACTAGCACCGCCAAATAATATACATTCTGGATAATAGTACATTTTCCTATAATAATATACAAGAAAGTAATGCGGTGGTGATGGTGGGATGGCATGACCAAGATGGTGGTTGCTTGATGCCTCTGCTCTGTTCATCTTTCCCTATGTTTTTTTTCCTTTCTCATATTCTAAAATGAAATGCCGACGGCGATGAAAGGAGCAAGTTATACAGTAAAAGAGCGGGCGATTACATCAGTTAAACTTTCTTCTTTTCTCTGTCTTGCCATCATCCTTATCATCATCGTCATCTTCATATCGTATTGTTCTTGTTGCTTTCACTTGGGAAAGGATATGCCATGCTTCTTTTTATTAATATAAGTAAGTAGTATGTAGGTAGGTACAGAAGCTAAAAGAAGGAGCTTTCCTTTTGTTCTTTCCGTTTCCCTCGACAATTACACTGCCCCTTTCTCTTTTTCCACTTGTTCTTTCTCCACCACTTGAGTTTGTATCCCTACATACCAAGTGCTAGACATGCACAGCTAGCTTTGGTCCAGAATCCCGCACATTACAAATTGTTGCCTGGAGCATACACGCAGTATCATGGGCTGCAATGACGGTTGTAAGTTATAGCTCAGCAAACAGGATATGTTCGTTGTGAACCCGATAGGAAGAAGATACTCGCTAGAAATGTGTGGCCATTTTCCCCATTTTCTGAAAACGAAAAATGAGAAAGAAGATAACAATAATATGGAGAGGAATGAGCATGTGAGCATTGATTTTCTTTTGTTGCTCTCATTTTCTTTTGTTTATACGAACATACTTGCAGTAGTTGACTCTGTTGATGGTATAGTTGTTACCCTCTGTTGCTTCTTTTCTTACTTCGTGCTCTATGAATGCCCCTTGGGAGATACAAATGCACAAAAACTTACAATTAGACCTAGAAGTGGTAAGCATCCTCCCTTGTTGACGCTACTCGATTCTTAGATGATGATATCATCTCGTTGTCATCATCATCATATCAGAACCACTAGTCGGGATCTAATATTAATACATGGCGAGCAACGAATAGTTATGTCTTCATCAGTCAGCATTGCGTTTTTTCAGGAAAATCTCGCTCATAGTACTACTGAATCTGTCAAGTTTCTGGCTGCTAGGGTTGTGCCAGGTGACCTGTGGAGAAACAGGGTTAACAACAGAGCAAAAGCACGGAAGAAATGAAAATAATAATAAAGGAAAAGGAGACGGATTTCTTCTCTGACCCGTCGCAGGTCGCAAAAATGCCAGCGTTGCTAATGGTCAAATAATAAAGAAATGGGTATGGGAATTGGAGACAAAGTGGAAAACAAACAGGGTACATTATTAGAGAAAAGGTTAGAGATGTGCTTGGCGTCAGCTTATAGATATTGCTCTCTGTATGTATATACTTATTATGTGATGAGGATGATGCATTATGTGTCAAGAACGTATGTAATGTTTTTTCCTCCGTTCTCACTGATTTTCGTTAAAACGACTACACTTCTTTGTACTGGGTTTGTCGTGTTGGTTTACAGAAGGAGAGAAGAAAAGTAAAGCAGGGAATGCATTGACCATGGAAATAGTCCGTTTCCTAAATATAAAGTATAAGAACAGTCCAAGCTAATAGTTCTATATTGGCTTCTTAGGTCTTCCATAAAAAAAGGAACTGTGCGCTAGTTACCGATTTAATGAGGACTTGACTTTAGAATATAGTTGTATAATGTATGGCGTTAAACACCACACGGTGTTCAAATGAAAGGTCAAGGAAATTAATAAAAATGGTTATATAGTTCCATTAATCTCGAGGACATGGAATATTCTGACATAAAATGGATTTTCAGTGACTAGTTTAAAATAACAATGAATAGAAATGCTAAAAATGTAATGTAAATACAATATACATATAATACACCATAAATGCGTCTTTTCATTTTCAAAGCATCCAGCATTTACGCAAACATTCTTGATTCCTGAGCCTAGACTGAAACTTCTGCTCTTGTCGGAACTATACCATGTTATACCATATTTTCAACATGTTTATACACTCAGGAAACAGAGAGATGGTTATGTAGACAGGGAAAACATTTTTTCGTATTGTTGTCATTTTGTCGATATAAATAGCCGTGTGCAGTGCATGCATAAAATATATCATTATTATTACTCAGTCTTTCTTATGGTCGTGCTTATGCATGCACAAACGCACAGAGAGCTATACACTTTGGCTGGGTAAAGAAAGTACGTTTCATGTACCCTACCTCTTACTTGGCTTTCTCCCACCAGCACTGTTGCTCCGTTTATTTTCTTCAAAGAGAAGTGGAACTCTCTGTCTCCCTTTTCTCTCCATTAGAACCCTTTTATCCTGATAAAACGTTAATAATTCAAAAGGTAACAACCCATTTTTTCATATTCTTGTAATGGTTCTATACTACACAGGAAAAAGAAAGAGAAAATAGAGCCACACGACATGTGTGTTTCTGTATGAACCTGTACATTTTTTCAACTTACGTAGTTTTTCCTCTTGTTTTTGATGGTTTCTCACTCTACCAACGTCTAATACCTTCCTGAATACTGGCACATAAACATTGAAATATTTGTTGGTTATATGGGAACATCAACAAACACGAATAAAGCTCTTTTTGACTATATATTACTACTCTTATTGTTTTACACTGCAATAAGATAACTAGATAACAATAAGCGAAATGGGAATACAAAAGAGGGGAAAGTGGTGCGAGAAAGAAGACGAAGTGCATAATAAATGGTAACAAATGGTGGCTATTGTAAATGCAAGTGTGTATTATAAATATATGCGAACACATATATACCTATGTATATTGCGTGATGCACATTCAACCAAATCATCATAAACTATCATTTTATTTGTAGTAATAACGGCTTTGATGGAGAATCCTCCAGTTGCGAGGGATCTTTAGGCCAAAGTATCTCATTAAATGTTTCTCTATATTGATTTCTTGGGAAGCATACTACCATATTACCTCCCAAGTAAATAGCTATTTCTACAACATCCCCATTTACTCATGCTTAGCTGAATAATAGACGAAAGGAAACACGATTTGTAAGGTACATTGAGGCGAGTCAGTTATCTTAGTCATCTGTAATGTTTATTTCCATTGTGGAATTATAAAATTGGAAAATTAATTCTAACATTTCAAACGAATTCAAAACCATGATTCAGGGTTTGGAAAGTTTCTTTGATTTGCAAGTTCAAAACGACATGCATTTCATCAACATAATTTAAATAGTTTAACGTGAATAAGAATTTCTCACCAAACATGGTAAATAACATGTAAATACTTTTCCCCGTTTCGCATCTGTAAGCTGTGGTGAAGGTATTGTAGTTACTAGTGCGCTCCGCTACCAAGGTTTAACACCGCCATCATTCGACTCATTAGCATTATTATTACAATCATTAGTTACCACCATGTTAACACAGGAAAAAATAGTAGACTTTTTTCCCAATGTCAAGCTAAATATAGCAAGCTGTAAAACTATTTTTTGGTAGCACACCCATCTTGAACCGGCTCGTTTATTTAGGTAACCGCATAACAAACATCATTATCACCACATCCATCATTCGGCGAGCTCAAATATAATTAAAATTAGTTCTTTGCAAAAGGAATGCTTATAACGAACCATCTAAGCGTGAGAATACACTGGCTAGAAAGTGAAACGACAATTATAAAAGTGACAATGAGGGTGAGAAACTTTTAGGTATCATCTGAGCAAGTTTATATTACAAAGTAAAAGTTATGCAAACTTGTACATGCATACTAATAGGGAATCCAAATTGAAGAAATTACATTCTTCTTGTAAAACTTGAAGCATCTCCTTGCCACAGTTTTCCTCAGATGATGACGGTAGCAATTTTCTGAGTTGTACATACAAATGAATTTTATGAAATACCACCACTTTTTAGCTCATGTTACTAATTATAGTTGCCAAGTAGGGGATCCGCATGAAAAAAATATTGGAAAAATAGTTCAGCTAAATTTTGCATAAATCTTTTACAAGAAACTATAGAAACAACTAATAAATATTACAGTTACATTTCACACCTTTTTAGTTTTCTCTATGAATGAGATTGTAAAAGAGTGCGTGACCTAGTTCAAAGTAGATACATAGACGTCAATTAGTTATAAAAATGTGTGGAAAATCAATTTGGAACCTTTCAATTATTTACCCACCTACAATTTCCCCGTGGATATCATCACCGTTGAATGAATGCTACGACTCGGTCTCTTTCCTGGAGTTAAAGAGAGAAGGAGTAAAAAAAGAACAAGAGCAATACCAAAGTTAATACATGAAAGGAATGAGGCTTTTAACTTCTTTTTTTCTTCTTTTCTCTCTCTCATTGATTGGCAGGCATCTGTGTATGTATGCATGTGCCTTGTGTGTTGCTGTTATATGTTGACTTGGCGTGCCATGCCAATCCCATTATTCCCCAAGTTTCCGTCCCATTTCATATGATTATTATTCTCTCGGATATCGCTCTTGTTGTTATTGTTGTACTTTTTTCAAAAGCGGAGTACTAATAGCAGTTGTTGTATTGTACTTGTAATACTTCAGCTGAGAAGGAGACGATTGCTCGTATTATTTATACAAATTATGTACATGCATTTCTGCAAGCAGAGGTATTCACCCATTTACGTTTTAGTGCGTGGTAGTAATTCTAGTACGTATTATAACGGTTGGGAAAAGATTCCGTTCGTTTAGTCTCTTTGAAATTGCACGACATGCAAGAGCGACAAAGACAAGAGGAAAGAATGGAAATTAAGAGAAAAAAATATATGCATTCTAAATTGGAGATATATGCACATACATAGCTATCTACATGCCATGTAAATATATTGGCTAGGTGGCTTAGCAAACATTCTAGTTATAAATATACATACAATAGGTATGCATATATTTTCTGTTTCGCAACACACTACTAACCGACACCATTTCACGTGTATATACACATCTATCATTCTGGCTATGCGTGTAGCTGCCCTCTTCTGCAACTTGTCTTGCTTATCTGTTCCGTTTCATGAGTGAGCAAATGACTTTTACAAGATAGCAAAAGTAGTTTGTTCGTTTGTACTTCTTCTCGTTGTATTCTCGCGTTCGTTCTTTCATGGCAAAAACACACAAGACAATTCCATTCTGTTCCCCTTCACGTAGCAGAAGAAGGAAGGATTTGAAATGTGTTTGTCGAAGATGGAGCGAAGAAAAAGAAGAAAGTCTAGTACACATAAAGAAGTTATAATACGCATGATAGCTTTTATAGGTATATCTGTTTAGAAGCTAATGTATTTATCCTCAGCTCTGGTCTAGGGTTGCAAAAGCCGTAAGATGTTAGCACAATACTTATTTTTCCTTGCTACTTGGTAGCATACACACTTATTAAGACTGGTTTGACGTTGCTTATTATTCTCTTTTTATTTTAGTAATAATATAACGCGGAAAACAATGAAAAGCAACAGTGCTGTCTGAGACAAAATGGAAAACGTGCCATGCAAAAATAAAATATCATACATTAAATAAATCCAATCTAAACATCTATATTTGCAATTCTCTTTGTTTTGAACGTGAAAATCAATATTTAAAAAACTTATCTTGCTTTTTCATTTGGCCAACAAGCTGGGCAGGTGCACACGTTGATAACCATGGTATATAGAACTACCTGAGGTCAGAGGACGAAAAAATAACTAAAAGGTTGTATGATGATCATTATCATTATTACTACCTGACGTGACGGCGGTATGTCATTCCGGTGTGGTTTTCATTCGGGACCATAAGCGGTATGTGTTTAGCGGATATAAGCATGTAGTCGGTTGACATTTTGGAAAATTTCACATTCTCCTGGCATACGTCAAAGCATTTACACTCTCAATGACATTTTCCCTTTACTTCTTCAGTCGCAGTTGGACAGTCCAGAAAAGAATTTTCCTGCTTGTTTCCCATATTTCTCTATCTTTCAACTAGTCTATCTTGTAGGAAAAATTTCTGGGGAAAACAATAACAATAATTGCTGTTGTTCTTGTTCCAGTTGACAGCAGCAGCACCAGCGACATCAACTCAGTGGGAAAAAAGTTTAGAAACAATAATAATAAAAAAGGAAAGTTTACTTTTTTCCATTTTCCGTCCCAAATAAACACACACGAAACTCAAAAGGAATATCTCCACATTCTCTCTTTTTTTGCTCGTTAACCAGTTTTTCACCCATTGTGAGTTGGTTAAACCGGCAATACTGCATAACATTATTTTTTAAACCGAGAGCTCTTCATAGAAAATTGCGGCCTTTCTCTAAACTTTCAACTTTAATTTAAATAAGACCAAAAAATATTTAAAAAATGGAGAGTGAATGAATAAAAAATAAAAGATTCTGCATAATGCAATCATGTAAATGTTTTATTATGCCTTTCCCTGTTAAGAATCTCATTTTTATTGGATTCCATGGTTTGAGTGCGACTAGAAAAAGGGAGAAATGAGTTGGCTGTTAATGGGAAGAGCGCTGAGGATGATGATAATACTTGGTAATATTAATATAATACCCATGCATCATACATGCCTCGTATCATTCACATCGGAAGGGAGGAAAGATGTGAGAAGGAGGGAAGTAGTAGGCAGGGAGCAGAGACAGACAACAAGCAAACCCAGGTTCCTCATTCCTCGCTTGACTCCACTCTCAACATGATCATGATATGACGGAGAGAAAGAAGCGTTGTTGTTGTGCAAAGGCACCAACATCACTAGCAGCGCCAGCGAAGTAGGCTCCTCTCTCGCTTTCCCTCTCGCACTTTCCATTTCCCTTTCTCCAAACCGCCTTGTTATACAGACATGAATATTTTTGCAGCCTCAACAGCACGCCATACGTAAGTACGTACGTACTCGATCACTTTTTCTAGCTTTCCCTCCACATGGCCATAAGTAGTCACACGCGACGCACCGCACACAAAAACAGGTCGCATTTCTTTCTAAAAAAATAATAACGCAATCATTCCGCATCTTCACAGTGACGTGTATTATCTATCTTTCTGTCTCTTTTCAACTAGTTTCTGGTGTAGTGTAGCTGTAACTCGTTTCTCTGTGTAATTCTAACTCAGTCTTGTTGAGCCCCTCATCGTCGTCATCATCACCGTGGTTACCGTCGCCATTGCCCCGTTAATGGTGTCAAACTTACTTAAGTGGTAACATAAATCCTTCCTACATTTCTCCCTCTTCTCTTTTCATCTTTCTGCGTTGGCGTCAGCGTCCTCTTTCTGTTTCCCTACTTTTTCATTCAACTCATCTCCCATCTCTTACAACTTGTCATGTTGAAAGTTTCTTTGTGTGGTATCGAGGAAAGGAATCATTCACTCTACTACAAACTACACTTTTTTTATTCATCTTGTTTCTTCTTTGTCCATCAATCCAATCTATTCTTCCAGTTGAATACGCTTTCTCTCTCAATTTCTCTACTTTAAAGTGTTCTACGGCATAGCTAGCTCGATTGACTTTCCAGGAACTACTTTGCCTTTTAAAACTGTGCAGTTGACGTGACGTCCTGGTGCTTCTGACAGTTACATTTTTATTTCCTACTCAAATACACACAAAAACAGATTGAAAAGCTTTATGCTCCTTTTCCGTCTTAAAAAAATTCCATAAAAAACATTAACAGTTTTTCCCTTCTTCTGCATTTTTTTTCTTTTGATTTAAAATGAAAAACTTGTATATTTTGTAACATGTTAAAACTTGCATAATAACCAATTTTTGACGCTCGTGTTCGTCAAACGCAGTGTGTCGGGATATTGATTTGTATTTTTGCTGGAAACGTTACGTAAGACTGCTCAGTATGTTCCACTTCCTGTTTCACTGGATATAAGTATACTTTCCAAACATTCCATCCTACTCTGAGATGGCAGTTGATGTTTTCTTTTGCCTCAAGCATTCAGAATGAGCTAAGAGGAAGAGCAAATATATATCTACCTCTATAATATTATGATGATATTACTTATTACGGCACATTATACCCACTACCGACAGAGTTGTTGATACGTTTTTTTGCTAGCATTTCCACCGTCACTACTGCTGCGTCTCGTGAATGGAAAAAAATAAAGAAAAAGAAAATAGAATGATAAATTACCCTTAAGAGAGGATTGCTTTGCTGATACTCCGGATGATGATGATGAAACTCATCATATCATCATCTTCAAAATCATGAATGCTCCATGGCTGATGGCGGCTTTTGGCGTCAGCCTACCAGTTTCCTTTTTTCTTCTCCTTTTTATTGCTATAAATAATAATAAGTTTCGGAGCAAGAGCATCGTAACATTTTCATGGTAGTGGTGCCGCCAACACACAGCCATCAGTTCATTTCCCACTGCACTCTCCTCAGTGTTAGAATGGCAGTTTGGTAGGGAACTATCTCGACATGTATACGTTTTTCACCCATTATCTTTAGACAGATTGAGAAAGCAAAAGAAAGATGACTGACTATGAAAAAGCAAAATAAAAAGACGAAAGATGAACCCCCTCTCCTCTTCCTTCCTTTAATGTTTTTTTAGCTATTACCTACCACCTTTGACGACGATGATGATGATGACGACGAAGTTGGTGTTAGTAGTTGTGGTACCGCAAATACAGTCAAGATTTGTACACATGTCCACTTAAATTTGGATAATAATAAAACATCTCTCACAAAATCCTTTACAAGTTTGTAAGAAGTTCGGGAACTACTCATATAATTCGGTTCGGTTCTCAACGAAACAACGCAACTACCTATTAAATTGAAAACACAAAAAGTTAACCAGCAAGACTAGTAGTGTGTGAGCGAGTGGACTATGTCGCATAAGAAATTGCAATGATGAGACGAATGCTAAAGCTCTTTGTCTTGTCCTCGTCGCCATCATCATCACCACCATCATTACACGGTTGGGTTGTACATACTTTCGTATGTGCAAAAAAACATAATAGGTTTTATTCTCCTCCTCCTCATCTTCTACTTCCGAACTTGTGAATGCTGTTGCTCTCTTCATACTCTACGTCCTCTCTCCTCATCTTTTACTTGTCTCACTTGAGTTTGGTGAGTGAGTTGTTTTTTTCTCGCAAACCAGACCATATACCATCACCACCATCACACGGTACACACATTTTTTTTCGAAATTTACAATCAGTCTGTCGGTGATGTTGTTGTGGTCGTGACGACGACAAAATGGTGATGGTGGTGGTATTATGGGTTGTGAGTTTAACTGTGTGATGCGTTTACTGTGCTAATCCCAGTAGGCATTTCAAGAAAACTTTACAAATATCATCATCGGGAAATCAAACAGATTGGATTTTTGCTTTGAAAACAAGAATAGATATACAAATTGAAATCATTTTTGTCATTCCAAGTCAATCCATAGCACCAGAAAAAAATTATACAGGCTTGCATACATACTTATATCTACTCAGAGATCAGAGCTTGTTCTATTTTTTACTTTTTTGTCACTACTGCTCACTATCATGTTCACGAAAATATCAGTTGTAGCATCAGTGTCATCACCATCGTCCCGAAACCAGGAGCATTCCTCCTTCTGAAGTACACTTATTCCACTTGTTGCCTGCTCTTCCCTTCTATTTTCTTACGGGTACACTCAACCAAAAGCCAATACGATAGTTGATGCTCAAGTTATTTGTGGAGTTGTAGATGTGGCGACAGGATAGAGAAAGGTTTCTCTTTGTTGGTTTAAAAGTGTGTCTCTAGAATAGCTGACTTCAAGTAAAATATATAGTGTTGTTCAATTGCAAGCACAAAACATTTGTCGTTTTTGCCGGTATTTTTATTACTTGAAGTGTGTCATCCCCGAAAAATCATGGAAACAGAAAATTTCACGAGCAAAAAGTGTGTGATTTTTCGGAAATTAGCTACCAACTGCAGCATTGTGAGTTTTTTTGTGATTCAAAAATAATTACTACAACTTGCTCGGCTCTAAAGTACTTAAAGAGAGGGAGAGAGGAGCAAAAATAAAATGACGTGACGTGCGTGTGCAATTTAATCATTTGCAATCCTTCACTGTCTTTGTTTCTCTGTGTGTCTCTGTGCCTCTCACCCAGTCATGTTTGCAAGTTAAAAGCATGAAATGGCACAAATACCGACGTGTCACTTTGAATACGTCACCTAATCCACTTGAAGTTGTTGGTGTAATAATTCCTAATAATAATAAGAAGAGGAAAGAAAGAAGGAAAAAAAGATTAGGAATCAACTAGTGTATTATCATCGTCAACATAATCATGTTTCGTCCTTCTTAAGCGATGCTTTTAAGAGGTAGATAATAAATACAGCGACATATAGGCAGCAGCATCGAATTTTTACTCTCTGTTGGAAAGCTACCAAAAAGCAAAATAATGAAGATAATAGTAATAAAGACAATGAAAGGAAACATTTGTATGCGTTGTCGTGAATGAAGAATAAGATGATGATGTGGCGGTGGCGGTGGAGTAATAAAAAAAATTTAATGATGCTTCATCCGTACACACACATCTAACTTGACTTTGACTTTTAACGAGAGAAATGAGATGGGCGGCAGCAGTTTGCTGCGTGCTCCCGTTGAAGTTTACTAGTTAATATAATAAAATGAATTAATAATAATAAAAAAGATAGGATGTGAACCATTACAACAATCTTCACTCAATTCTCTCTTCTCGCTCGAGCAAGTCACAATACAGACTATGCCAAGCCATGCATAATGACGGCAAACCAGGACAACGATCACAACAGCCTTTTGACTTTATTCGAAAGATCACTTTTCTTGATCATCCACCACCACCATCATCATAACAGGAGTAGTGTTAAAAAACCAAAATTAAAAATTGCACTACTTACAAGTTACTACAAAAACAGTTTTTACTTGCATTCTTCTTCTCCTCCTCTTTCATCTTCTTGATCTCTGAATAACAAGTAAGTAGAGTAGTAAAAGTACTTAAGTATAGTGGTGTTGGTAGTACTGGTTGTTTGAAATTGTCCTTAATTTGAAAGGACGACCAAACGGAACACTGACGAGGATGATGATGAAGAAAAAGGAAGGCAGAAACTTTGTTCTCCTTCTTCTCATCTTTCTCCTCTTTCTGGCACATATCCAGCATCAGCAGAAGCAACAGCACGACAAACGCTATCAGCAAAATAGAGTTGAAGCTGCGTCAACATCATTATCAGCATCATCAACATCATCATCTCAAACAAGAGAACATTTTCCGCACTTCATCGTCGTCATCACCGTACTTTTCTTCTGCACATTTCAAGTACCAATCATAATCATATTTAGTCAAGAGCGTGAGGCCGACAACAGAAACATTGTTAGTGTCGTTCCATTGTTGTCCATAGTACCGCTTCCTTTGTTACGGTTATTGTTACTGGAAACAATTTATAAGCAACAGTATTATCTAAAATATTACAACAATTATGAGTACAAAAAACTGTGCTCGTTATCGTCAAACTTATGCTATGGATTTAAAATTCTATCTTTACTTTAGACATGCCGTCATGCGTGATTTCAGAATATTATCCCCTTGCGTAAAAGTATGTAATGTGCGCTGTACCGTGATGAAGGGTATGAGCTCTCAGAAAAAGGAGAAGAAAAGTAATACTTTCTCGAGGAATTTACTGCCCTGCATGAACTCTGTGGAGGCCCAGTGCAATCATCATGTTGGGATGAAAATGACGTTGAAATATGATCAGCTCATTGGACATGACGTGTGATACGCAATTCAATTCATGCATGTGTGCTGCTTTTATAGGGCTCCCTTCTATCAACTCCATAAAAGAATAACACAAGCAAAAATAAAAAATGAATAAAATAAATGTGCAATATAATTTTAAGAAGCAGCAGCAGTAGTAGTTTCATTTCTAGTCTACTCTATTATTAAAGCCACCTACTCTTTGTGCGAATTTAATGATAAAGCTGTGATTCTAGTTTTGCTCGTCGCGTTTTCAATGATGAATGGACATAATAATATATATGACCTACACCACCTGTAGTGGTGGGTTGCGTAATAGTGTTTGACTTTGGGATGATGACAAAGTTGAAAACTGTGAACTTAGTAATAACTTCGCTTGGCACGGAAATAATAAGATAGATATCTGGCGAACGATTCTTTTGCGGACATAACTTTGTACTCAGTCAGAACACAATAATTTATTGTGAGAACTCACTCAATAGGAAAGAAAAGAGAGCGTTTTATTTTCACCGGTGGTGGTAGTTTCATAGAAATATATTTTGATTACCTGTACATGTAATCATCACGTATCTTCAGGAGTAATAAAAATAAACCTGACAAATGGGATGTAATATAACTTGCGACATAATGGTCACGTAGTACTTGAAAGTATTAAAATAGCGTGATATTTGTCTAAGACAAATTGTCTTTACCTCGAAAATTTAACCATTTGGATACGTCATATACTTATTTATTTTAAAACATAAATTTGAAACTGTTAAATCCGTTAGAAGTAGGGCTTTAAGATATTGAATGATCACCGTATTTAGCTTCATATAATAGGTTAGAGCCATTGTCATCGTTTATTTCCATATATGAATTCATTCAAGTAATGATAGTACGAAATCGATTGCAGTAATTGCAAATCTGAAACGGTATAGTTGCAAAAGTAGTTTTGATAGACAGACGGACAGACAACGAACTAGATAAAAGGAATACCTTGTTTTTCAGTCGCAAGTTAATAATTGTAATAGACTTGACTTCATATTCTCCCTCTGACTGTATGTCTGTCTTTCCCTGTACCTTTTGTCCGTTTTAATTTTGACAGCTGCTGTTACACCTTCCTCCTGTGGAGTTACATATTATTTATATTTAATTGTGATGGGCTAGACTACCTCCGTGGCAGAATGTGTACACTATATTATGTTACACAAGTTATAATGACTGGATAAGGAAAGTATATTACAATTTTCTCTTGTCTTGTTCTCCTTTGACGGCGGCAGTCATGATATTAGTGGGTATGTAATATGATTGGTGAATGTGGTACAGGGCTTGCGTGTCCAACTGACATCATCTAATAAAATACGTAGAATGGAAGGAATGAAAATAGCAAGGTTTTCGTGTGTAGATGAAGAACAGAGAAGATGATAATGCTTTTGTGTGTACTGGATTTTTGGAGAAAAGGAGGGATTGTGGCTTTTACTCTCTCCATCTCTCTCTTTCTATTTCTTTCTTTCCCTTTCGTCTTTCCGCTCTTTTTCGGCTCGTGGAGAATGGATGGAGAGAAAAAGTAAAATAGGAGTATAAGTAGAAAGCTAAATACCATTTTACAAGCTTATAAATACTCATCCTATATTTCTTTGTAGTCCTTTTGATATAAAATAAAATCCCATCAAACAGGTCTTGTAATGTAGAGTGAGACACTCTCCCCTTTCTCTTTCCCAGTATCGTTGCATTCTTTCTTTCTTGTTTCTTCTCTTTTGAAAAAATTGTTCTTGGACTGTTGACCTATGATCATGTTAAAAGTTTTATTTTATTCGTGGTTATATTGTGCGGTATCACCACCATCAGTCGTACAATCTGGTGTGCTACTTCAAAAAAACTACTTCTTTCCTCTATGGCCTTTTTCCGCCTTTGGGTGGATAAAACAGAGAGGAAGGGATTGTTTTTGAGTGCATCGTACAATGTATACGTGTCCTTTATTTATATCCACCTCTTTCCTTCCGCCTCTCTACTTTATTTTATTTCATTTTCCCTTTCTGTCAAGATGAACATTTCCTGGACATACATCCGCTGCACAGACGGAGAAAACACGAAAATCTTTCAATCAAACTGAGCAGTCGTTGTAAATAGAACGAAAAATTTTAAGGCATGGGTGATCAAAATAGTCAATGTGTCTTATATGCACGGAGTATCACTGGATAGGTGGTTATGATTATCGACTGCTCCAAGGCAACTTGTGACTGTCGATGCATAATTTCAATTACATGCTCTGGGGATGCAATTAACCCGCAAGATTGAATAATTTAGTAGTTTGGTAAAAAAAATGTTCTAGGATTCGATCAATAGTATCGTTTGAAAGAAATATGTGTACATGGTACGGTGAATATAACAATAGTAATAATAATAATACGCTCTCTTATCTTTCCGCTTCGATAGTTCCTCCCTGTAACATTTCCTTCAAGTTTTTCTTCTTACTCTTCGTCTTCTGTACATTCCACTCCGAAAACAATTGCAATCTCCATTTGCCACCTGAGATGTATGATGTCACAAATAAACTGTTGGGAAGATTGTGATTCATTTTTTTCTCCAATTTCTCAGCAAAACTGTGAGACTGAGAGCACTGTGTGATTTCTAACGATATTTTGTCGCTGTCACAGTAACAGCGTGAGGTATAAAAAACTGAACAAGAACCAAGCAATTCAAAAGAAATTATTATGGCAGCAGTGGCAGGTATTTACGGGATGGGTGATGATCCCTTTGGCCTTTGCCGAAATCCAAAAATTTATGGTCAGAGCTTTCATCCGCTTCAGCATCAGCAATATCAACAGCATGAGAAGACTTTCGACTCGCTGTGAGTTTCTTCCACTATCAATTTATCAATATCTATTATTACCTTATTTATCTGTTTACCAGTCTTTCCGACTGGCTTTTCGTTTTTCTCTTCCTTTAGATGATTTACGCATTTATGTTTCATTATTGTTTTTACCTTTATCACGATACTCAACAGAATTGTGTTTAAAGCAAAAAAATACACGAATTTGACTAATGAACTCAAACGAGTAATTATTAATTTTAAATAATCTCTCACCGGAATTTTGTGTTGTGTTATAAAAACACTCAGTTTAAACCGCTTTATTTTCATTCGGATAATTTTTATAGGATCCAGCGAGATGTCAGAAAGACATAATATGTTTATGAAAGCCGATTATTTAATTGTTATATAAAATATAAGCATGGGGAATGCACGAAAAAGTGAAGATACATTATTATGACACAGGCTAGAAAAGTTGCACGTTAAAAATCATGCACGAAAATTAAGATTTACGTAACTGTTCTATCAAAAATTAAACGCTGTAATAACAACTTTAACGATAACAATAATAACAATGCATGCAAATTTGCCACTTTGTCAATGTTTTCATTACACAATGAATGAGTTACACTAAACAAGAGAAAAGGAATATAATATGCATGCAACAGTTTTTGACAGGAATATATTATTAAAATGTTGTTGTTTTATTAAATACATTAAAACAGTTTAATTACTTTGTTCATACCACTTTACTAATTTCCGTAAAGTTTGATTAATTTATAACGTCACGCTTTTTAGGTTCCTCAACAAGTGGAACCAAGAAACAAAAAAGACAAGTTATTTCCTTTAAAAATTAATATTCAGATAAAATATAAACCCATTTGCACATCAAATTTCAAATGCAGCAAATCTAATTGATTTATTTAACAAGATGACATTTCGTCGTACATTTTCTACCCCTTATGTTATCTGTTAATTTTTGTACTTCATTGATAACATGAATCATACCACAATGAATGCTGACACTTGCCCAACTTGTGTTCAATTTCTAAATAACACCACTTTCAGCAGCAACAACAACTCGGTTAGTGTTCACTTTCACCCACTCAAAAACAACATAAACCATCACATAAAAATATACCGCAAAACTGTATACCTGAGTACAAAAATGTCTTAAAAGTTAACATAAATCACATCGGAAAGAAAAATGAGACACTAGTACCAGTTAAAATGTACCACTAAGTTAAAATTAGTGATATTAATTTCCCAACATAAATGAAATTAACAGTTAAAAACAACTGTCCAATATCCTTAAATTTCCATTTAAGATTAGAGAAAAATCCAAACGTCGTTCCCAGCTACTGTATACCCGTTTCCCTTGAAACCAACGCCCCCCGCAATCCAAACAATAAGTTGAGTTGTTATAAGCAAATCTTTACAACAAAGAGTTGCTCATCATTTATTGTAGTGGATAATTATGATAGTTAATATTTTTGGTAGATATTTATTGATGTAGTTATAATGTTTGTTTTATCATACCATATATATAATTTCGATATTACTCGTAGTCAATCAAAGAAATCAACGTTTACTTTTTCACTTATCTTTTTATTATTACTTATTCAATCATCACGTACAAGTTTTACTCGAAAGCAAGAAAAAAAACGCATAAAAGAATCTCTGTTCTCAATCATATATATTATCATGGTCGTCTCTTTTCTCTTTTTTCCCCCTTCCAAACTTACTTGCTGCTTGAAGGAAAGGAGAAACATCAAGGTATTTTTTAAAAATGAACCAATAATACTTGTTATATAATAAGTACTATTATTATAAATAATAGTTTTTTGTCTTCTATGTCACTTTTTATATAATCTATATATATACGTTTTAAATATATACGATAATGGATCTACGTGAGGATGGATAGACGTCAATGCGGCAATCCGCTGCTAGAATTTGGCCAACAGGGCAAAGTCAACAATTACCTGCAGAGCAAACAGCAATTACTACGAATTTAGGTGTGAAGCTGCGTTGCTTCAGTCTTAATATTCTTTGTCAATGTTTGACTTTATCGTTTGACCAGTAAATCGTGTAGTTTGTTCCTTATTCAAATTCTTTCTCTTGTCACTGGTGCCATTCCTTGTATCAGAACAACGTGAAGCAGAGATTGATAATGCAGTTGCTGATAAATTAGATTATTATACTCTACCGATAATTCAGTGTGAACGGAATGGTGAATCAAAACCACTTACTGAAGCACCATAATATGTGCTAGGATAACTTTTGTGTTCTAAATTCACTTTCTGTATATCTCTAGCTACCCATCCATTGTTCGCAAGACAACTAAAATGTAATATACTGCAGCTATCTCGGCCGCAATGTAGTATTTTTATCAAACTAAAAGCTGCTATTGAAAGTTTTATCGTTTTCATGAAATTGTTTGCACATTTAGTCGATTAGGTTCGTGAACTATAGTTTTGACTGATATAATAGTCACTAGAAAAATTATGGCCGGTAGCCACCGTATTGCTGTCTCAGAGTCTAGCCATTGTTGGCTTTGCCCAGCCATTCTGACGTGATTCCATTATATTTTTATCACTCTCTATCATCACTCTTTTCTATTCGCGGAATGCATTCTAGTAAACGCTGTATGTATACGTTTTCCTT
>JAHZMV010007271.1:0-11311 GCA_027743765.1 Coecobrya sp. COE2
CCCAGCACCATTTACTTTGTGATATGGCCCTTTCGTTTTCTGCGAAACCGACATGGCTAACAAGGAATTTGTTAACATTGCAAAGAATATGGAAATATTAAGAGGAACCTAGTAACGTACAGTTTCCTTCACGTTTTAACTAAAGACTGGTGTGTTCATAATTCTGAATTCGTGGACATGCAGTATTCTGTTTGAAAATTAGGGGAAAAATATTCAGAGTGCACGCTTTTGATTTCTGACAATTTTCACTTGGAAAGAAAGCATTGCCAACTAATTTTGCGGTATTTCGATTGTTACAAAAAATAACTTACAGTTATGAAAGACAGGTTACGGCACACTGACACATTCTTTGAATTAATTTAACATCTTTTGTTATTATGTTTTGTTTAATACCCTTCTACAAATTCTACTTAAAAATTATGCCTTTCCTTCTATTAATTTTTCTTTCCTTGGGTTTTGTCACTTGAGCCATAGTATATAAACCCACGTTTACAAACGTATTTGTTTGAACAATGATTACGGATAAATCTTACTCAATAACGCCTACTGTTATGAATTATATAAAACAAACAACAACAACAAGTCATCCCACTTTTCTTTCTGAAGGTCGCGTTTATATTGAGTCTGTAAAAAGTTGGCTTTGAAATATTCGTTCTGTGTACATACCGCAGTAGCGTCTCTGTTGAAAATGATACTTTACTTAAGAGCTCAACATGTTGCAATTCTAACGTAGAAACTGCGTAAAATAGGCAAGTCAACAATTCAAAGAGAAGATGCAGCAACAGCTTACATACTAGTTGTTTGAATGGGTCTCGCAAGTATGAAAATATATTTGTTTTATGTTTTATTTCGAATACGATATGATACCATAGTAACCGTTAGAGTATGCACGGTTTCTACGAACGTAATTCAGGAACCATGAAGCTTCATGCTTGGTAGGTAATGTTATCAAGGCCACGTACTTGAAGGTACAAATCCAATCACAAATTACGCATCTGAGATAGCTGATATGTTGTACGTATTTTTGCAAAGAGTTACGAAAAATGCAAAAATGTGTCCCAGGATTTGCTCAATCCCGAATATGTATTTGGAACTGATTCCCTATTTATGATTGCGAGATAGTTGGTAAAATATTGGATATGACTTGTATGGTTTCTTGCGCTTAGATACACACCACAGTCAATCGTCATCATCTGACTTATTGCGGTTTAGTGAAATTACCAAACGAATATCGATTTTCAACGTGCATGTTGCCTTGGGAACGTAACATGTTTTGGTATTAAAACATCACTTGTCCTTGTCCTTGTCAATCTAAAATATTGCAATATACAATTTGCAGCCTTCTCAAGAAATGATTTTGCAATATTCCACCACCACAAACTTTTTTCTGGTGGATTTTTGCGTGTTTGAATTATAATTAATTTTATTGTGCTCAGTTGCTCGGTTGGCTTTAAGTATATTAAATTGGAAGCATAAAGATCAAACAACTTTTGCTCTAATTCCAGCTCAATTGCTTTAGCAATTTTCTACAAAAGTTGACAATAATGCCATTGCGTAGGATCTCAGATAGTAACAAATTAGAGTACTGCGTCATTGGAAAGGAACAAATAAATGATTTCGAAGAACCCGTGTACAAATTGGTTCTTTTATAACTCTATCGGCATATGACCTCTTGCATGAGTGATACAAGCTGACAATAAAAAAATCAAGGCGTTCCTCGAAAACCAACATTAGTTTTTATTTAATATACCAACCAACCAAACCAAACCAGCATTTATGATAGCATTACAAGCAAACACTTTACAATAAGCATGAGTCATGGTATAATATTTTTATTCTGAATATGTCTGAAACTACAATATAGTAATTTCTAAATGTATGTAAACGTTTATAAATACATTCAATGTTTCTACAAGCTATGCCAATTTGATTCAAATAAAATGTTTAAATCTACAATATAGGTGAACATTTTGTACTCAAATGTAGACCTGGCTTTTGGCTGCTACTGAAGAGGGACATGGGATTAGCAAATTGGGCGGTGTCTCGGTTTGCCCCATTTTTATCTAAATCAAGCAAGTATTCTATACAATTTCGATATTGATACAATATTATGTTTTGAAAAAAGATAGCACAGGCTGATAATATCATTTACCCATACTTTTCGTTCCATTTGGAATAGCAATAGATTCTACAGGACTTTTCAGAATGTCTTCAAATGCCTTGTTTAAACTCCTCACGTCCAAAGATAGACTACGGCTTTCCTTCAAATTTCCTTTAGATTGGATCATTAAAAATATTAATAATATTCAGGTAGGTTACAAGAGAAAAACAACATGACAAAATGTCAATATATTTCACAACATACCTTCTGCTCTCTTGTTAATAGACGAGCTTGCATTTGGTTGAACTTTGTGAGAGATAAACGCCATCATGCCTTTCAATACACACTTGAGAAATATTATGTTTCTAAACGCTTCCGTTGTCGTCGGAGATTTGATATGTTTGCCGGAGGAAATAGATTCTGGGCCGGCTTCCAGATTTTGCATGGATGGTACTTCAATAATGACCATCTCCGATGGACTATGCTGTTTTCCCTACGACAACGCATATATAAAAAAATACGATTACGAAACCCAACTCATTACTCAAAACACGAGTTACAAAATCGAAAACTTCCTAGCGCATCATATTACCAAATAAAATTGATTATCGTGGGCTTCATCGTCCACACTATATTCAAAGCTGTCCAGCTCAATATTTTCCTCCGAAATTTCCCTGTCGTCTAAACGATTACGGTCACACACAATTAATATAACTCCGCAAATTCCCAAAAAGCCGAAAAATATCAGGGGGGATGAAACAGCAAGATGAAAATATTTTCCTGATTTTGCATCATAGTTGCCGTTTATTCTGTTCAGCCCGTGCCCTAGATCCAACGGTTGCTGTGAATTGACAAAATGACGAGTTTGGAAAGCATTGTCGCTAAGATATATTTTATCCGTATCGTCTTCCATGATTTTTGTTGTTTTTCGATAGACCTTTGTAATATTGGATGTCTACATAAATACACATTAAATCAGCTTAATGGGATAAAAGTAAATATGAAACAGAACTTAAAACTTTAATTTCGAGTTTGTCAAAAACAACTTTCACTTTACCTTCAAATATTTCTTGGAGTTTTCAACTCTTGTATCATTTACAGCTATCACCACGAACTTGTAATTGGTTTCAATTTTTTTGTTAAAAATTTCAACGTACTCAAACCAACAGAACAGCAGTACCCACCTCTTCACTTTCACTTGATTTATGAAAATGTATATAAAAAATCTGGAAGCGAACAGTTATAATCTCACAGGCCTACCGTCAGACCGTTTGCATTACACGTGTATGTAACTTGTATTAAGTAGCCCCAGTAGAAAGATGAAATGTCAAACAAAGTTAATATCCGCTAGAGGAACAAATCCAGACTGTCGGAAAATCTTATGCATGCACTGGGCTTTAAAAACTCTACAGAATAATTTTCTGTTACACAACAATTTCATATTCTACAAGTCCATTCTTTTCATTTTGTGCTTTCTCCTTGTCCATGGGATGGTTTTCGTGAATGTACATGCAAGCAAATTAGAGATTTGATCGTAATTTTTATTCAACTAAACTAAAAAGAAAACCTGTCAAATACTGATGTTTTGCTCATTTGTAAAAAAATATGCGCATTTGGCCAGTGCAAAAAATTATTTAACAGTGAGACTGGGTTTAACGACAATAACAAAAAAAATTACCAGGAAATATCCGGCACTTGTTTCCATACAAAAGTATACTTTAGGGTACAAATACTAATTTGATTGGATTGGAGATAAAATCGAATAACAGTTTCATAAATCGTTATGGAAAACGTATGAAATTAAACCAGGTTCTTGGCAAGCGACTTTCTGCGTCACCACCCTAAAAACTTTATTTCCAGGAAGTTATTTTACGTGGGCAGGGATTATTTCTGCAAAGGCAGGTTAAGGTTAAAAGAAAGCAATTAGTGCTGGCTAACACGAATTGTCATATCTACCTGCTTTTACTCAGGGAATCCCGTTAACGTCACAAATTTCCAGGATATTTTTGCACGTTATTAAACCTGGATTTGGATTAAAATTGAAGCAGTGAAATAGCTAATCTTTGCAAGAGTTGTAGTTACAAGTTACAAATACTCATAACAATAAATAAGGAGAATATTGGAAATTAGAGTGAATGTAATATCACCTTCTTTGAAAAATTAGTTTATAAAAATGTCGACAACATAAGGCAAAAAATCCAATTAAAGTTTTATATTTTATTTGATCCTTTGAACGAAAAAAAATCCATGTTTTATCTATATGTCTGTATGTATTTATCTATATTCATAATATTTGTTTCGATATTGTTAAGTAACGCTACGATATAAATCTGTGAATTTTGTAAATCGGATACTTTTTTTACAAAAAGGCGCCAATTTCCTGCATGAATTACCAAACAAAGTGTTATTTGCAGAATATTAAATTGCCATTCATTTCAATGTCATATTCTATAGATACACATAACAAACTACTTTACTCGAAACAATTTTTACGGAAGAGAAGTCTAACAATTTAATAAACTAGTTGAGAAATATACATGTACATACTTAACAAGCTCTACGAAATTGATATTTGATAATTTGTCAAAAACTTAAATATATAGTTTGCTTATTTTTTTCAATTATTGTCAAGGTTAACACCGTATAATATAATATTTTTTTTAAAACTACAAACTATTTCATAATAAATAAACATTTCAAATGTCAATTAGATTTGTATCTTACTTCGAATAAAATTACGTGTAATAAATATATATGTGTAGAAATCTCTGCAGAATCCAAGCATAATGTAGACCAACACATTATTTGTTTGTTATCATAATTTTTTAAATCCGTTTTTATGTTCTCATTTAAATTTTATAGTAAAATCATTACTAAACATTATCATGAAAACCAATATACTCTATAAATTTCAGATCTTCTAAATAATACTAACCGTGCTATATCCTATGAAACATTTTAAACTTGGCTGACAAAGGATTCCTCTTCTACTTTCTTCCAGTGTATCCAAGAATCTCTGCGAAGTTCAGTTTTGCAAAGTGGGTTTCCATCTCCATCATTGCCAACTTCTGCAGTCAACAATTAAATATTTAAATCCAATTTACATAAAAAACATTTTATCCACTTGGATTTAATTTAATGGATTTACCATGTAGCTCAGCTTCTGCTTCTAAAACCTCTGATGATATTTCTTCTTCCTCTTTTATCACCGTGTTAAAAGCCATTTTCTGCAATACACTTTCTCCAATTTGATTCCCCTGAGTGATCCCGCCTTTGCAAAAAATTATCCCAGTAAACTTATTATCACCACATAAAATGCAGCATAAAAACCTCTTTACCTTATTTGATTTCACCTACCTTTGCGGATGTTAGCGTTGATCACCTCTCCGCAAATAGCACGCTGGCAAAAGTAACATCGCACCACTTCCGGTAATTCTACCGGGCTTGTGTCTCGTTGTTCTTGCTTCATGACAGATTCAATTTCGCTTGGCACATCTTGAGATGTGTCATCCACTCGTTGTTCAAATTCTTGCAAAATGATTTCCCCCGGTTGATCGCCCACCTGCTAAAATAAATATGGAAGACACTTACACAATTTTTTTTTGCGATTGTAACCATTACAAAATTATGGAAGCAAAAAGCTTTTTGCAAAAGATTGGAAATTTAGTTACTGCATTTGTTTCTATCTCGTTCTCCATCTGCTTTTCTATTCGACTGCCTTGCGAATCTGGGGAATCAATAGGGTTTGTTGGCTTCCCAGAAATGGCCAATGTCACCCAGAATATCAAAACGATGCAAAGGACAAACGGGAAAGTTGTCAAAATGTAAAATAGTACTTTCCCCAACTGACTTGGAATAGATTGGCCATTTTGTATATCGCTGTTTTGTAAAAGAAAATAGGTACTGTCTCCGCGATGTCCACGGTTTGCTGTCCAGTACATAATTTGATTAGGAAAAGGACTCCCATATTTAACGTTGGATTTTGCAACTGAATTATTGTATTCCTGATAAATGAATGTTAAATAACGAAAAAAATATATTAAAATTCTTGTCAAAGAAAATTTTCATAAAACAATTGCTCAAACATGTAAACGGTTAATTCACGGTTTACCTTGATGTATTGTAAACAGGTTTGTATGTCGGTTTCATTACGCAAAATTCCAGTGATATTTTGACATTCTGTAAGAAAAACCAAACAATTATGCTTCGCTGTTAACCAAAATCCACTATCGTTTATCTGAATTCAAAAGTTGATCTTTTACTTTACTCAGGAATATTCTGTGGAAATATTTCCAAGAAACCTTACCGTTTCTAATCTTGGCCAGCACATTTCCAATTGCGCCTTCATGTCTACGTTTGCTCATTGGGTTCCCCATTCTCAAAACAAAACTTGGGATTTTTAGTGTCCAAAAAATGAACAGTTTTTTACGGTTTAGAGAAATGATTATGAGGGGCAAGGCAAGTGAGAAAAATGCTGCTTATATGAATTCAGGTACAGATATTCTAGGGAATGGGAAAAGCCAGTGACAAGACACTTGTTACTTTGTCTCCAAAAGACGAATGCACAATGTCTGGATATTCGTTTAGAAAAGCCTTTTCCCTCGTTCATCCTTGCTAGTTATTCTTCATCCGCATCGTATCAACACGAATTTATCACGTGATCTGCTTGTGCATCCTGCCATAGTTGTATTAATACAACTAGTAACTAGATGCTTATTCCTTATCCACAAGTTGGAGTAGAACAAGTATTCCCTGGATTTGATTTATTGTGAACAGAGCTTCCCTTTGTAGGTTTGACAGGCACAGCTTGACGCATTATTCAAATAATTTTGATGAATGAAATTTTGCTATCCTATATTATGTGCATTGTATTCAGTACATACTTTTTTTCATTAATTCCAATTTTCAAAATGTATTCATTGACAGGAAAAAAATGTATTAATCTTGACAGAATACTTGAGCTGTGAGATATATATACATAAATCTAGCAAAATTCGGTTAGCATATTGACATTATTGTTTTTAAATTTTGCGACATTCATGTTATTTTGCCTTTATTTGCCTGAAATAATTGCATCAACTAAGTTTGTACATGACAATGATTGAATAGTCGTGCCCCGTCCATCATTATAACGCTACACTATAATCAAAACAGAATCGATTTATTTGTTTTCATATTAATTCAAATATAATTTTCAGGTCCAATGGAATGATCGAATTTCAGTTATCAAACAATTTTCCAGACAAAATAATACTTTAATAGACATAGCGAAACTTTATTTAATACCAGTCATGCAAACTAAAGTTTAGCTAACACATATAAATTACTTTTGAACAAATCGCGTAGCATTAAGTGGAATTTTCAAGGAATATTTTTATTTGAAAGTTAAACGCAGTACGTGTGGAACAAATATGGCAAACTTGAATTTTTAGCACAATATATTTTCTGATATTTAACTTCAACATTTTTGTCCGTAGTTCATACACACACTAAAACTACATAACACAAATACTGGTCATATTAATTTACATTTTGCCCTAAAATTAATTTAACTAACATGCGTTCATCCTTTTGAAACTTTTCATTGAAATTTTTTGTAGAAAAACGATGGCCGAATTATATACAAAATATCAAATTAAATATTAAGCCTAGATTTTTATTATTAATTTATTTAATCAGGTTTAGCGAAACTTGAAACGCTAACATCAAAAAAAAATATTAGTTTCCAATCAAGTAGTTCAGATTTGTTGCACATTAGGCAAACACAATTAGTCAAATACACGTTTCTATAAATATATAATTATCCAATATAATAAGATCCCCTAAAATATGATCCCACAAACTAATTAACACCAGTATTTTGTTTAAATTTAAACCCGTTGTAATATAATATATTGTACATTCTACAATGTTCAGTCCGAATACACATACAAAATACAACCCTCTTTCCTGCACTCCACTTTCTCCAATTTCCAGCGCAAAAAAATGGAAATTGAAATTCTAGCAACAAGACGAAATCTTGGTTTTCACTCGTTCATACATACATACCTTATTACTGTAATAATAACCTTGTAATATTTTGGCAGGAACGTCGATCCAACAAATACTGTATGGATGGACCCATGTCCGCCAAATAATATTAATACTGTTGTAGGCCGACGAATGAAATCTACTTGATTAAGTTTTACGACTAGGCAGAATTAGCTTGAATACCTTAAAGTAGATTAGATTTACAAGTATACGGATAGATATACAATATGACATATTTAGGATTTATAGGGATATTACAGCAAAACATTCTTCAGGTATTGCACACATTTTTTCCTATGAAGGAAAATCCAATATTCTCACTGTATGGTCTTCACAATTGGTACAATCAGTGTACCTATACTACAGTAAATTTATCTAACTTTCGGATTTTTGTAGAACTATATATGTAAATGCAGCTTTCTGCATTTTTACACATTTCAAAACAAATACCTTCATTATTGTATATTTTTTTATTGCCAAGTACACTATTAACTTTATGTTACGCTTCAGGGAGGAGGATCAATTAGTTTAAGGTTACATTTTTAATTGGATTTACATTACATCAACATAAAATTACGGCTATAGAATATTTATATATTAACCTCTTATAATTATATGATATAATTTAATATACAAATACTGGTAATCGTAAGTGAACTAGATGACTCGTTTACATTTAAAAATTATAATTTATCATTGATATTTACCAACTATTTGTCAAATTAGCAAAACTTCCAAATTATAAGCCTGCTCAAATAGAGTACACCTTTTGGTCCGTAAATTCAATGGCAATTTTGACGTCAAAATTTTAAGTGACGTTGCTATATCCAATTAAAATGACTATTTTTTTAAGTTTAAGTTTTTTAGTTGGTTATATACCATAAATTTTCAATACTTAAAAATTCAAACTTAATTTATGCTAAAAATTCTAAATATATTTTTTGTTCTGACTAGCAAACAAGCAAGCATTGTTTATTTGTTGCAATAAAATAGAATTTGGTTCCTTCAACCAACACGCATGACCGTTCATGTGAACCCCTAAACCCTTCAAACCTCAGAATTATCGGGATGCTCTTCAGCTTCATGCCAAATAATCTTATCCTTGTACATTTTCTCCTTCATGTCCATATATTTTTGGGATTCAACATTTATCTCTTCTAAAACATGCAATACAACAGTAAATCATACATACATGTAATAATTGAATTATGTTCACCTCCTCCATCCCGATTCGCCATTTTACTTACCTGGTATAGTGCGTAAAATTTCTCCAGCTCTGCCCAATTTCTGTTCCTCGATACCACCCACAGCATTGGTCAAACCTATTATTAATATGTCATCTTATGTAAAATTTGGGCTAAAATACATTTTAATTTTATTCCATATACCTTCATCTCTCATCATTGTGTCACTCTCGTTAGACCCATGTCGTTGAAGTTGATAAAGAAAGATGGCAATCATTCTCTTCACAGCAGTTTGAAAGGGTGCCTTGTTCTGGTTTCCATCTTGAACCAACCCATTTCCCGATAAAGATGGTTCGTCTTTCTTTATTGGAATATTCACTTGTTCCACATTTTCCTCCATCAAAAATCAAAATAGTTATCATCATGGTTGCCAAATCGGTTGCATAAACTAGAAAGCTTTTTGTTATTAAAACAACAAAAAATCAAATTACCATTTCACCGTTCTCCTCTTCAGCTTCTTGCCCACTTTCAACATTCTCATTCTCCACTTTCCTTGCAGCTCCTGCCCGATTCAGGTAAAACATGGCCGCTCCACAGCCTGCCAGAAATGCCAGGAATATACACGGGGATGTAACGAAAAGTTGTAGCAAATTTCCCGCATTTAGGTCGAATTTGATGCCCATGTTGTAATCTGGAGTGCTGTTGCTGCTACAAATTAATTGACTAAATGTCACCATCTCTGGTCGGTATACTGTCCCCGTGGAATATCCATCCCAACTGTTAGACGTAGTGCTCGTCCCACGCGCCAATTTCTTTTCCGATATCTAATAAATAGCAACATACGAAAGTAGAAAGTCGGAGAGAACGTGATTATATGAAAAATTAATATAATTAGATTATAGTTATTTTATAAGTAAGCTAGCCAAAATACCTTTGTGTTCTTCAAGCATTTCTTAATGACGGTTCCAAAATTTCCAATCTCTGTCCATTGGTGGAAGGCTGAAAAAATACGTGCTAAATTTTTATAGCATCTTCATTGACAAAAGTGCTACAATAGTAACGTTATGCGTGGGTGGTCAGAGAAACAAAAATATGAAGATGCGAAATATAAACAGATAATTAAATTTAGCACAACACTTACGGTTTTTCGATTTGGTACTTTCTTCCCCAGAACTTTGTAATGGCTTCATGTCCTTTCGCCTAGGTTTGAATTTTTGCAAGAAAACAAAATCCAAAAAATTGATGACAACGTCGAATAAATTTTTACTGATTTTCTCTCAACCCTATTTCTCGCCCACACATATTTAATATGCGTATGTAAACTTTAACTTGTTGGGGCAGGCTAGTTGGAAAAAGTTGCTTCTCCGTCAAATGATGGATCCACACTACCAGGAAGCATTGCTGATGAGAGCCTACTTACATACTTTGCGTTGACAAGAATATGGAGTGCAGTCGAAGGTTCTCAAACGAACAAAGGATCCTATCTGAAAATATGTTCTGTGCATGCAAGAAATAAGTGGGATCGGTATCTGCACAGCGGAATTTTACGTTCTATATTGGACACTATTTTAGGACTCAAGTGTACTATTAACTTTTGCTTTGTACTAATTACAATTTTTAATATGAACATCAGACGCTTTTTAAATAAATTTCAAACTTTTTTTAGAGTTTTGATATAACAGGCATGACCATGTTTTTGACAGTGTCAAAAATTCATAAAAAAGTTTCCCTTTTAAATTTTTTCATGCTTTAATAATGACTGTAATTGGCTGCGCGAAAGTAACTAGTGCTTGTAACCAATACAGAAAGTATTGTTTTTGGACATTTATCTTTGTGTGGGTAGTTTCTAGCTTTTTGGATGCATTGTTTATTTTTGACATCATCGCCCCGGGGAAAAGGGGTTGACATTGTGTAACGAAATCGCTTTTATTGGATTTGTTTATATGGAAAACCTTTTTGGTTTGGTTTTAGCTTACGGCTGAATTATTTACTTTTG
>JAHZMV010007272.1:0-11681 GCA_027743765.1 Coecobrya sp. COE2
GTTCATTGGATGCTTATTTGATAAGCACCGGATTTGCGTTCTTATTTGCACTTCTTCTTATTATTTCTTCAGGTATAACACGACCCAGATTTCAGTCATTCCAGCTAACAGTTTGTACTTTGGCATCCTGAATAAATGCTCAGTTTGAAGTGTTTTTGTCTCCCGTAAGCAAACAAGCTCAGGTGAAGTGATATATCTAAAACGGTCAAAAATCCATCCAATGCTTATTTTGTTTGTTTGTCTGCAACAATGCAAAAAGAGACGAATTTGAAGTTGTTTCTCATTTTCCGTGTGTGCATAAGTAGAATGAGATTATGTTGATCTGTAAACATTGAATTTGCTCTCGACTCATCACTTTTTTATTTGTACCAATGTAAACACAAAACTGTGTTTATTCCTCTTTCACAGAACAAAACGGACAAACATTTTCCTCTTACTCAGGTCATTGGTCAACTTCTGTTCCTGCTTCTTGTCACATTTCCATTAATCCTGTATTAAATATCTATACATGTTAGACCTACATATACCTCTTCATTAGACAAATAACTTGCATAAGGTGGCACAAAATAAAGTTAGATATAAAATGTGCATATTTCAATCTGGGGTGGATCTTCCTAATGGTATATATTTAAGCAGTGTGGATTCATATTTCAACTCTCCTCTTATTTACCATGGAAATAAAATGAGATCATGTTTGTCGTTGTACTCGATTCTAAAATTGCATTCCAGTTATACCAATGTCTCAGGTATTACGATATTTGTATATGAGGTGCGTTCGAATGAAAGAACAGTGTTTTCCGCGTCCAACAATGATTATTGTTCATGATGTTGTTTGTGGTGACATCGCATCAAACATACAGACTCAAGTGAAATGATATTACATACATACATATATGAAAAAGAGTTAGCACGACGTATTCAGGTATCAAATATACCCATAAATGTTTACACTCTGAGGAAAGTTAACTTTCATTGTTATTATTAGATTGGGAAACAATTACTTGGTCAGAATACAACATTGTAATTATGCCAACAAAAAATTATGATATTGTATGTAAATCACAACTTTAACAAACTGCCTTCTGGTTAATGCTTCGAATTAAAATGTTTACAATATCATTCAGGAAACTATATTTGACCGTAACTTTGTATATTTAGTGAATTAATTAATCATCAATTTGAAATGAAAAAAATACTGACTTTAGTATGTATGTAAAAAAATTAGTAGTAGTATTTTGTTTTGCACTACATGATTAGGAACTTAATTAGGAAAGTAAATAATTAATGGCTACGAAATGATTTATACACACACGGGGTTGGTCACTGCATATGCAATTTTTGTTTAACGTGGTATATCATTATTTACATTTATGTACAATACCTATTACTATTACCCATGGATAAATTTGGTAAGCACAACATTTTTGTTGGGATTCTGGATAAACGTTGATTTGAAGTGTTTATGTCACAGTCAAGTATATAGACTGATGTGAAACAATATTACATACCTTAGAAAGTCAAATTCCATAACTCTTATCCTGTTTGTACTGCAGCAAATAGGTACAAAATACATAGAGTTGGGTTTCAGATTCCATGTGTGTATACGTGGAACTAATTTGACACGATATATAGGATATGAGAATAACATTGAAATTTTCGTTTGATCATACATATTAGTAATGCATGTACACGTTTGAGCCCATGTTAATTATTAAGTGATGCTTGAGTCTCTTTATTAAAGCACTTTGTTGGTCTGTCTGTCTGCACATACAATATCAAAACCCTACCTATTAGAAATTCTTCGATTCCCATTTCAGCACCCGGTTACCAACAAGATGCCTGAATGACCATAAATTTTAGACAGCTCTGCTGGAGCCATCTGATACATAATTAGGATTTTTAAGAATTGTGTATTTTATGGTCTTACGACATAGGATTATACGACTGTTTGACGGTTACAGCGATTTCAAAAATTGTTGGGAGCAATTTAAGATTTCTTGCTAGAATGACGGGATAGGACCAGAAATGAAAGGATCCGCCACTAGTTTGAAATTTGCAGTTTCCACTTAGCCCTGCCGTCCAACATACTTCTGCCATTTGAGTAGTTTATTTATATTGTATGTTTGCCGAAAAACGATACTGGGGTATGCGCAGACAAAAATAATTAATGTTGCGCTTTACTCAGGTCTTTCTCCAATTTATGTTGATTATTCCCACCTTACTTTTTCCTATATATATAAAGTACCTATAAGTTATGGCAATGCAATATTTTTGTGGAACATATGTAAATGGAAATATCTTAAGTACATATTCACAGAATAACATAATACTAGTATTTATGAGCAGACGAATATTATGTACATTTCAGGTTTTTTTATGGCTCTGCATGTGCTTGTCATTTATCCACTCCAGCTAACAATTACACAATGCTCATTTTATATACATACATATTGTGATATCATTAACTTATCAGTCATCACCTGAAGCATCATGAAATACCTCAGTTCACTGAAGCTACACCTCTAGGTTAAAATGACGCTTCACAATTCACTTACATATATGACGCTTCACAATTCACTTATATGACGCTTCAAAGCATGTTACTTATAACTCAAGCTTGTAAGTTCATTTATTATATTATGTGAGCGATTGTATGTCTATACCCGACAAAATCAATAACGAAAATAAAGTATTTAACGAAATAACTAACAACGATTGTTTTCCCATCTAAAAATAATTTGTTCATTTGGCACACTTTATTCAAGTAAATGGAAGATCGAAATAGTGTTTTAGTTGCGGTGAGCACTAAGAATAAAACTACTATGTTATTTCTACTACCATCGCCATAACATAACAATGGAACCTTGGCAAATAGAGCACATCCAGAATAATAAGCCATTTCTACTTAGTAAAACAGACTGTAACCCAATTTTTATTGCCTATTTGGAAGCGAATGGAATTCTGGACAGCAATGCTGACACGCCACAAATTGAAAAAACAAAAGATCGCTGCAAGCAAAATAAGTTATTTTATAATATTGTTACTGGAAAATCAAACTCATATTACAGCTTAATTCAGGCACTTGGTAACACTACACAAACTGGTGTAAGGGATATTTTGCTGAAACACCAGGCAATTGATTTACACAAAGCAAGTTTATTCAGTTATACAGAAATTGAATCGAATAAAATAACTGACAATGTTTACATAGGAACATTTGCTCAGCGTTCAGTGGCAGTTAAAATAGAAAGAGGTGCATCCTTGAAAGAAAAAAAAACAGAATTACTACAAGTGCTTGATACTCTTACAAAAATTGATAATCATCCTAACATTGTTACATACTTTAAAATTGCGATTGGGAACGTGCGAGGTCTACTCTGTGATATTGCGTATGTGTACGAATTGTGCCTCGCAGACTTGGGACAGGTGAAAAAGCACAATGATTGCGGCATCATTATTCAGGAAAATATTAAACTTCAAATAGTGCAACAGATAGCTAGAGCAGTGAACTTTCTCCATCAAAATCATATTGTACACTTAAACCTTCGGGTTTCAAATGTACTAATTTTTACTTCATGGGATAGTGACCATGTACAAATAAAATTAACCAATTTTATGAACTCAGGAAATGTGAAAAATGTTAACGTTCTCACCTTGAGTTATGATAAAATCTCTAAAAACAAAGAGTGGTTGCCACAGGAAGTTCTTAATGAAATTCAAAAACCGGGCAAGCTCGAAGATATTCAAATAGTAAGTAAACATTTTTAGCAAACAGTTGAATAATATGTATCAATTGAAATTGAATGACTTGACTGTGAATAAATATGATTTTTTATTTAGAAATTGCCCCGTGAAGCCGACGTGTTTTCTGTTGGTTGTTTATTCTACTACATTTTGTCAAATGGTAAACATCCTTTTCAAACTGATGGGAATCCTTACTCTACTGTCCCCAATATAACTGCTAATAAACCACACTCAACTGTTCCCAATATAAGCACTAATAGGCCACACTATCGTGTCGAATACTTGAGTGCGTTTGAAAGTCTCAACCCTGAAACAAGTACTTTTTATACAAGTCTTATAGAAAAAATGCTTGCCTATTACCCGACCAACCGTCCGAGTATATCAACTATTTTAGAGAAAGTCACAAACCATAGCATGACACAGAATCTGTAGTTTATTCACCGTGACATTTAGAAACTCAAAATATTTTCTGTTATAATGGCAGGGTCCGATATTAAGTCTCCCGACATATCGATTGACTATGACAAACTGTTAGGAAAGGGGTCATTTGGAACTGTAGTGTACAAAGGCAGCTATGAATCTGTTGAAGTAGCCGTGAAGGTTTTTCCTTTTGCAAAAAGTGCAAATAAACAAATCTTAACAGATAGGATGGTTTCTTTCTCAAAGTTAAAACATAAAAATATTGTTAGATATCATGCAGTGAATTCAGTAAATCATGTAATGTTGGCTTTAGAGCTGTGTAATTATAATTTAGAGTACTACGTAGAAAATAAATACGAAAACTCAGACGTCAAACTTATTTGCTGCCAAATTTTAGAGGCATTGACATTTCTTCATGAAAATAACATTGTACATGGAGATTTGACCCCGTCAAACATTTTGATATCAGGCAAAGTCAGAGAGGGATTCGTTAAAATATCCGATTTTGAGATGTCAAAAATAATACAAGATAGGTGGAACTATGTCGGTAGAGTCTCGTCTGGTGTTGGAACAACTGAGTGGATGCCACCGGAAGTACTACTGGACGTTCAGGAATTGGTGAATATGCGCAGCAGTAGCATGAACAGAACTACAAAAGCGGTATGTAAAATTATTTCATTTGGGTACAAAGTTTTGAGGAGCTTAAAATTGCTAGACCATTTTCGAAAGTTGAGATTATATTTTTTCAGGGTTACTTCACGGACATATTTTCGGCTGGATGTTTACTCTTCTTTGTAATATCCAAAGGATCACATCTCTTTGGCAAAGCTTTGGTTCGAGAATACAATATACTACAAGGAGTGCGGGATTTTCGTGCTTCAGATGTTGTGGATGAATTTCAACCAATATTGTACATAATATATTTGATGACCGATCAAGATCCAAATAAACGACCATTAGCAAAAGACCTGCTAGGCAGTTGCATTTTTTGGGATAACGGCATATCCAGAGAGTTCCTGGACAACGTTAAAACCGTTCTGTTGGAACCTACTGAACTCAAAGATCAATGTTTTCAAACATTCAAAACGAGTATAAATGGATACGAAGAACAGAAATCAGAAGAAAACCAGAAGAAATTTTTGGCTGACTTTGTTGCCGACATTCACAGCGTAGAAACAGAGAGACGCATATTGGATATTTTACTAAAACACTTGCATTCAAAATCATCGGAAGGAAGTTTAATTGAGACTGATGTCCAGTCAAATTTCCCAATGTTGTTATTTTTTCTTTGGGAGTCCTTCTATCCATTTCGTAATGACGATGTATTAAAACAGTACTACAATTTTACATCTGTCCTATTTCCCGCGACAACAATAGACATTTTTGATAACATTTGGCAAGAGAATCTACAAGACGATAAGGCTGATGATGACACCAGTTTGCCAGAGGATACTAACATGGAGCTTGATTTGAAGGAAGAAAAGAAAGGTACGACTAAACTGAATTACATTTTATGGTTATTAAAAATGACAGGCTTGCTTAAAATGAAATTATATTGTGATTTCCAGATTGGTGGCAGAACGAGTACATAAACCAGAATCTACCCGAGTTAATCAGCAGCATTACATGTGATGCAGTACTTCTTGATTATCTTGTACATTGCGGTGCTCTATCACTGATAGAGATGGAAAATCTGGTAAATATTTTTATTACTATGCCGATAATACATGATACCTCATTAAATAACTAAATTTACTGGTTTATTTATGAACGACTAGGACTCTATCCAAAGTGAGCAAAACGAGAAGGCGTTGGCTCTGATACACCTTTTGCAAAAACAAGAACGAGGATACGAGAGCTTGGCAAATGGCCTAAGAAATTGTAATCAGACAGGGGCTTTCTCAATCTTGCTGCAGGGAATACAGAAGCACGTTATATGTCGAGACATACTTTTCGGCGGTGTACGTCTTCCGTTGGAATATGTTTGCAAATCCATTGAAAAGGACAGCTTGCAAAATATAATTGCAAGTGAGGTGAATGCGGAAACATATCAAGTATTTCTGGATCAAGATCCGTGGACTTTGGAAACTGAAACCGTTCCTAAGGAGATTCCGTACTATATTCCCAGGACGTTATCAATCAACACGCACATTGACCCTCAGATATTTCAGAAACTGGAAAATGCCATTTTCTGCATTGAAGGAGCGGAACTACACCAGTTGTCCGGTTTAGCAAGCAGAAAGAGAAAGCACGACTCAGGAAAAACACACACTCCACCTGATTTGTCAAGAAACCAAATTCATGGCCTCACCACCAGATTCATAGTTCTGGAGCGGCATAATCATTTTCCGGTTATTGCTGAAAAGGCAGACAACCCGGTGCATTGGCTGAAATATAACAAGGGAAAGTACTGGTACCTTACATCAAGTCCTGGACGTGAAGTTAAAAATGCGAGAAGGTTTTTAGTCCAAAACTCTGCACAGAATCTAACGGAAGAGAACTTTGTAGAAAGATGCGTGAATGCAAGGGGAAACGAGGCGGTGTTTATTTACGACTCCCCCGGAATGGGAAAATCGTTACTCTTGGCAAGCCTTGCCAGGAAAATGAAAAAAAGGAGACCAGAGGACAGCATCATCCATTTTGAAATTTCCGATCTGATAAGAAATGTTGGGCAGGTTGACCAAAGCTATAGCTGTGTTGCTGTAAAACAGACTCTGGTAAACCATGTGGCGGTCAATGGACTCGGGCGGAAGATACTGGGGAGTCTATTGGATTCACGTGGTCATCAGATTCAGTTATTTCTGGATGGATACGATGAAGTTCTTCAAAGCGATTCATCAAAGGCCCACAGAATGTTGGATAACTTGGTGAGGGAGGGGGAGAACATCCGAATATTTGTTGCCACGCGACCTCACCGCCGTGATGAATTGGAAGAGAAATTTGGTGTGCTGGGATACAACATCCTACCATTTGACAGTTCCAGCAAACTTTCATTTTTTGTGAAATATTGGGAAAGTGAACACGGTGTTGAGCCAACGGATGAGATAAACAAATTTGCTGAACAGTGTCTGAAAACCATGGAGTTCGAGATGTCGAGTGAGGAAGGGGACATTGCCGGGATCCCGCTTCAGTGCAGAATGCTGGCAGATATTTACGCAGACGACGCGAAAGCCGGCGGTATATTTCCCACAGATACCCAATTCCCGTTAAAATCAATGCACCAAGTGTTCAAGCACTTCATTGACACAAAATTAGCTACTTTTTGCCCTGATGAACACAGGCAAAATTGTTATGATTATCATGTTCGAGAATCCCTCCGCACACTTTTTCCCGAGAAATTTCAACATTTTCACGAGGAGCTCCCGACTCCCGACGATGAACTGATTTATAGAATTGGAATCATGGAACCAAGCAACTCTGACTCACCTATAACCGGATTTTCACACAGTATATTGGCAGAATATTTCGCTGCTGAGTTTTTAGCGAATTCAGCGACTTCAAAAGTAGCCAACATCGAGTTTATCGACCTGCTCTTTCAACAACTTCTTATTTGGGGGATGGAAACCAGCTTTAAAAATCCTGTGTTGTGTCAATTTCTAAATTTACTTCTATCCCCTCCGCACTCAGACGAACGGAATCTTGAATATGTTAGGAGTTCCCTTAGAGAAAGCCCTTCTGTTTATAATTCAAGATCATTAGTCAGATTGTTAGATAGCTCCCTCAAAATAAATGCCGCTTACCTTTACTTATTCCTTTTAGAGGTTTATCTTGATCTCGACGAATCCACATATAAAACCTTAAGTTCCCTCAGATTCAAAGAAAGCCTTCAAGATATTCAAAACTGGGAGATAAAGGACACAAGAAAAGTTAAACTGGTAAATGACTTGAAAAACGAGAGCATATTCCATCGGCTGCCTGTTACAGCCAGCAGGTTTTCCTCTTTTAATTTAGTTAAACTCTCATGCCAGTTTTTGGAAATTATTACTGGCAAAAAGGTTCATGAGTTCCTGTACGATGAAAATAAAAACCCCATTTATTATGCTTTGCAAAGAGGGCATTATCAAATGTTTGAAGACCTTCTCAATTTTGACAAGGATGGATTTTATGAACAGCCCCTTTTACACTGGTGCTTGGAAGGTAGTTCTCATACAGGAAATGTTGAAGGTAAGGGTAAGATTGTGAGGCTGATTTTGAAGGAAAGGCCTGACCTCTTAAACAAATCTCATACTCATCCTGGCTTCAATCAGGCACCTTTACTTGTACGGTATATCCATTTTGAGTTGGTAAAGATTCTGATTGAAGCAGGTGCTGACCTTAAACAAACCACCCCTAAAAATAAACAAAACATTGCACATTTATCGGCATTCTTGTCCGCCGAAAAATATCACGAGCTTGTCCAATTAATTATTAAACGCAATGAAACCCAGCTATTTTCTCAAGAAGCTCAAGGGAAGAGAGCGGGATTTACACCAGTGCAAAGGGCTCTGGAGAATACTGATTTGAAAAGTGAGACGCTTGAGCTTCTTGCAGAAAGCTGCAATTTCCAATTTACTGACAAGGAATTGGAAATTGCTATTGATAACGGTAGGAGCGAAACTGTGGTAAAAGATATCACCCGACTGTGTGGCGACAAGGTAAAATTAGATAGGCGGACTAAAAGGAAATTAGCTCAAAAGTACGGCATGAAGAAAAAAACCGTACCTAGTTAGAAATTAAGCTTAAAATAGTTTATTGGCTTAGGTTAAAACAAGAGGAATAGTTTAATTTAATTTAGCTCCAAGCAAGCACTTATGAAAATTCTGTACATAAGCTTTACTTTACTTTCTTTGTTCAAAAAACTACAGGTTTAGGCTTTGTCAAGTTATCTACATATTTATGTACATACCTATGCATAATCATGAAACTGTTAATTACATACTTTTAATTTAGCACTGTAATTGTGATGTCTGTACAAAAAATGATAAAAACATTTTACTTGATTCCAATAATTAATTGTCACAAATGGAATTTTATTCTCCAGTGTAGGTTATATGTTAACTGTTTAGATAAAAATGTTGATGTTAATTTAATTACTATACTGTCAATCATTACCATTATTATTTAATTAAAATAAAAATTAAACCAACAAATCATTTCATGTTACTATTCTTTGCTCTGTATTTTTTACACAACTGAAGAATTATTCACGCTAGTAATCATCAATTATTATAGTGTGACAGCGCCGACTGTAAGTTTATTGAATCTTAGCACATATGTACGTAATAAATATTATTATTCAAAATATATTAGTCCGTGGCCCATTATGCCAGCGAAAATTATAAATAAATAATTTCCAGTCACTTTTGAAATTCACAATTTATATGTTTTATTTTGAACCGGTATCATGAATGACCTTGAGGAATAAAACCATCATATTTATTGTCAACATATACACAAAACTTATGTTGCACTGCAAATTAGAAAATCGCATCATAAGATAAATTAAAATACTTTATTTTAAAGATGTCAGAAAGCTTACTTGTGTGGAATACTTTATTATTATAAAAATTATATTTTTTGCATGGGACACGAAGGATTAAATGCTAAAAGATAAAATAACTTATTTTTCTTGATACGAATTTCTAATTAGTAAGGGCTTTCATCCTCTCCATGAAAGTTAATAGATTTTGAAGTGAATGAATAATGTTACTGAGAAAGAAAGAATATTGGTAGCAAAATTTTAGAAAAAAACAAATGAAATAAGTTATGGCGGAAATGCTTGTCACGGTATTTGCGCAGAAATTGGTGCCATCAAATCAATCAACATGAATATAAATAATTTTGTATGCACATCTTCTTCAGTATGTACAATTATAGCATAAATAATAAATAAGCTTGCATAATATCACTTAAATTTATTAGTATAGAATTATAGGTTTTTAAAATATTTTTGCGGATAATTTTTGACTTTTCTATAAAGCTATAACAAATTTGTGTCTAAAACGAATATTCTTCCCCTTGAGCAGATCCAAGTATTTATAATGAAATGCTGTATCTCAATCAGTCAAATTGTCTTATCATTCTAAAAAATCCCATCCATTCATACATTTAGGTATTACATCATTTCTTGTCCTTATTACAAACACTGAGATAGATATGCGCTTACGTTTTTTCTTCCTTTTTTACGCTTCTTGCAACACAGCAGGGTGCATGAATGGAATGAAGTGGAAATGCAAAACAAATCTTGGCACAGGCTGAATTTTGTTGTCCTGTCCATTTGCACGTTGCATATCTCTGAATCCAATCAGACTATTATTTTTGCACGATTTTGTACAATGGTTTGCTTTTATTCTTTCTGTACAACATTTTTCGCATTTTTTATTCACTTGTGCTGCATTTGTTTCATCTTGTATTAATTTTTTTAAATGTGGCTTCCTTGCGATATTAATTATGGGTATCAAATCTTTACTTTTCATTATAGTAGCTTTTGGAATTTTATACGTTTACATGCATCCGTCTTGAACCTTTGTTTCAACTCGTATTGCAAAATAATGCGCAGTTTTACAATCTAGTCGATTTACGGCGAAAATTTAGACGATTACACGTGTAGAATTCTCAGTAACCTACTTCATTACTTTGAAAAAATGCTTTCATTTTCCATTTCTTGAAAACACCAGGATAGAGTATGCATCAGCAAATGCGGTCATAATTATAACAGTCTGTGCATCAGATGGAATAAGTTACGGAAATCCTTGCGCGCTGAGATGTGCCCAACGAATTAATCCAAGTTTGTTAATATAAAACTAAATAAATATACCCAGTGATTGCAATGGAATTAATCTTACAAGATAACAAATAAATTAATTATTTATTCGCTTTCAGATATCAGATGTGTTCGTCGAGGAAATTGTTGAAGAAAGAATGAAAACTCCCATGGGAATCCGGTTTGAAGACAGGAATATGCCAACCGAGTTTCCATTGAAGTTTCAATCTAAAATTATTGTTTTGCTCTTTTCAGAATCATGTCCTGAATAAATTTGTTTGTTGGTAACAAATTGTCTTTTAAAACAGCAGCAGTTCACATACACATGACTATGGCAGATAAAGTATCACGTAAATGTCTGAAATTGGCTAAATAATGTTAGAATGTCGCTGCAAAATCTTGTTGGTAGTCGAATGATCAAAACAATAGAACATTTCCATGGTCCTCTTTTATGTTTTTAAAGTGATACAGAAATTATGATTATTTGATTATTCCTTTATAGTTTTGCTGAATATTATTCATCATTGGATTCCTTCTGGTCTATCATTCCATCATTATTGCATATGCTAAGGTTGAATCATATCTGATCGCAAATTGAAGAGTTTATCCGTACCTACTAAAACAAACTCATATATTTTATATGTATTAGCCAGTATTGCCAAAAGTAAGCGACACGAGCTAGCTTCGAACTAGCAACTCCTCGATTTCCGGTCGGGTATGTTACGACTTACACCATCGTATCATGTCTTGAGATACTGGTCATTTTATCTGTGTG
>JAHZMV010007273.1:0-10283 GCA_027743765.1 Coecobrya sp. COE2
ACTACCAATACTACCATCCAGGATCACTTTGGATAAAAATTTGGGTTTCAAAGGGTCATGATAACGTTGAAAAGGAAAAAAATATATCGAGGCTAAGATATTTTATAGAAATATATTCTCACTTTTACTCTTGAACAAACTTTGAGCGATTATTCTCATAATTTATAATTTATAAGTTTTATTGCTTGTGGTGCCACTAAAGTGAATATTTTTCCATTTTTTGTACAACTGCAACCTGCCAACAAAGTGAAAGGCTATGAATATTTCAAAGGTTTAGAATATCATGCGTGCAAACCAAAAAGATCTGAGAGTCCCAGTGGAAAAGGAAAGATATGAAATGAATGCGAAATTCAGGCAAACAAAAATGCTAAGAACCATTTTTCAACATTAAACCCTCGGTTTCATTAGGCACATAGTATATCTGCTTTTATGATAGAAATAACTTTGGATTAGCAATATGTCTGCTCTGCAATAATTATGTATGTGCATACTTACATACATGACCACCCTTATGCTACACCATCACGCAATCAGCAGAAGTAAAATGTGATCGCAGTAATAATCTTGTGTTCTAGTTGAAAAAGTCTAATGTAATGTGTTATACTGGATATAGACTTACATTATGCTAGCAAACAAGTAAAAAACCTTTGACTCGCTCATTGCATGTTTATTACGTGCTTGTTCTAGTAATTCCGTCTCACCGCCACAATTGAAGCCTACAGCAGCATTTTGTCTGCATAAATTACACATACGCATATTTCACTCGTGCACTATGGCTCCCTTGATGCACCTTCCATTTCTCTCTGCTCTTCAACTCAACTAGACCATCTGCACAGACGTTCAGACCTTCTCATTCGTGTATACAGATACTACGAATAAATGTGGAAATTATTGCTACATAGTTCTAAAGAATACTTTTACGTATAAATACTTATTACCACATTTCATGATGAAGGATGGACAGATACAAAGAGAGCGAGTGGAAAAAGGAGAAAAGAAGAGAGAAACGCACGAACATCCCTTAATGACAGTACTCTTTTCAAAAGAGCACAAAAGCATCTTCACTTCCCACTGGCATAATCTATGTAATTGAATAATTTTGTTGTGAAGGTTCATTTGAGGTGAAGGTTGGGTATTTTGTGTGAGTTGTTGTTTTCTTGTTGTAATTTCATCTCTTCTCCGTTGATGCTATACTATACACATACCCACGTTACATGAAGCAGCGGTACTAACAAGTCATGTTTTTCTTTACAACAACAGTCAAATAAATTTACAGGAAAAAGGTGATATGGCTTGAATAGAATAAAGGAACAACTTTAAGAGGATTGTAGGGCGGATTGAGATGGCTTGTGTGAGGGTTATACAACATGATAATGATGATGACTCTATGTTGGTAAATACCTGTATCAACATGTGTAACTATTTTTGAGCTTACCTTGCTCATGTACATATACCTGTATAGTTTTTTACAGTTCAAAGTAGATATAAACTTCCTTCCAGAGAGAATTACAAGTTTTGTAAACCTTAATCAATTCTTTGTTTTCTCTTTCTAATGCGATGTAAACTTGTAACGTAGAAAAAACATCAGAATCGTTTACAGAGACGTTGTTAAACAAGATTATGGAATGATGTATGGTGACAATGAGCGTTTTCTTCTTCATTTTACATTCAAATAAAAAGTACTTTAAAAAGATATTAAAATCCTATTTGATTCGTGTATTAAAATGAGTTGTGGCAATGATGAAAACGAATGATTCATTACCAATAAAGCAAGCAAAAAATATCTCATTGTATAACTTACATTCGCATCAAAAGTTGGACCATAAAATCCTGAAGAAAAATGAAATGAAGAAGAATCTCCTTTGCTTTCCTATATAACTTCAATAATATCATCAGTATGTAGGTAAATGGGCAGATTGTTGGAAAAAAATAGTCATTAATCAATTGTCGACACTTTGTACGACAGCTTTTATGTACTCATATTAGATCGTATTAGGTACGTGTTGTGTGTGTAGACGATGAACAATGAATGTGGTGAGTCAGTATGTATGTGTGTACAATTCGTAGGAATGTCTCTATATGCAATGCAACATCATCGTATTTCATCCTCATCATCATTATTATATTCACGCTATCTGTGTGTACGTAGCAAATAAAATATGAAGAAGAGAGAAGGATGCTATTAGCTATTAACTAAACCGTCATCATGATCATCATCGTCATCATTGAGCCGGTATTTTCCTCTCTCTTGTTATACACTTATCGAACACAATGATGGCTTTTCCTTTACACCACCACCACACTAGTGTGGTGGTGGTCGTTGTCGTTAGCCTTTCTGCTGAACCATTTACTAGTCTGGTTGTTCTTCTCTATCTCATACTTACCCAGCATTTATTGCAATATACTTACTACACGACTTACGTATCTACAAGGAGAGCCATTAAAAGTGGTGCTACTTTGCTCCCTCCTCTCACCATCACCGATATTACTACCGCAAAAACTACCAGCTAGCTGATATAATATATTTTATGGGTTTTCTGCATACTAAAAATACAGTAAAAGTAAAGTTCTCTCTCTAAAAGTAGTAGGCATGAGCTGCGAGCAGTAGGCTTATTATTATTTCTTCAGTGAACAAAGCAGCATGGTACGGTAATAGTATAGCAGTAGCAAAAAAACGTAACAAGAATCTGTCGCCGTCGTTGTCGGAAAGGAAAAGGCAAGAAAAGAGGAAAAAGAAAAAAAGGAGAATAAAAGGAATGACTTTACTAAGCACACTATAGCAGCAGCACGAAGCAGAGTCATCATACATATAACTGTATAGTATAAAGACGAACAGGAAAGAGAGAGGCTATATCATATAGCGTAATAATATTATTATTGTTATTGCCAGGTTTCTAGGTAAAAGGGAAAAAAAGAAGGATTGCTTGCTGGTGGTGGTGTGCTGACACCAAATAAATCAGTCTTCCAGCGTGTTGACTGTCTCATTTGTGACCTGAAAATTGTGTCTCATCGTAGAAGCATGAAAGCAGGCTATAGGCAGCAGCAGAAGCAAGCAATGCTCTCACTCGTACAAACACAATTCACAAAACTTGCCCTGTGTTGTTGCTTTTGCGGTTTGTTCCTCACAACCCCACTTGATTATTTAACGAACCAAACCTGTATGTAATATATACATTATACATGTTTAGCGTGCTAGCTATATAATGAGTGTAATATAAGGTTAGAAAATGCTTTTAGTGAAGAAACGAAAGAAAAGGGTATTATATAACCATTATCATTATCAGGAAATATGGAACCTCTAGTTGACTATTTACTTTGATCATCACGGTAAGCAGGAGTCCATGTTCTGGATTTTCTTTACCAAAAGTGGAAATTCCCGTTGTCGTTCTCTGCCGTAAATGCATGTCGTGTTATGCCGGATCTTTTATATATTCCCTAACGTCATTTCAGATAGTAAATAGCTAGTGGACCGTGAATCATCATTGTCATGAAATTTATTACGGTCCTCTCTTCTCTCTATATGCCATTTTTATAGACGAGCTCATTATTACACACGGAGAGAGAGAGGAAAAAAGTCTCATTTTTGAAGTATGCACGCCTACCTTTGGCATATTATTGCTGAAGCAATAATGTAAAATAAATTTTGAGAAGGAGCGTATTATTTTTTAAATAGCCATTCTGCATGCATATAACCTCCATAAAGAGGTCATAAAAATGCCATTTTTATATGTTCTTCTTCTTCATCGTCTTCATGTATTTTTACTTGCCCCTTTTGGATATTGGTTTCCGAGTTTCTCTCTAACTATATAGCTTGCAAAATGAATGATGATTGATATACACAACCGCTTGCCTGTGTGTCAATTTGTAATAGAAAACATGATGCACCTGTGTGTGCCTGTGTAATATCATGCATTATTATTGGAAGTAGGCAGGTAATATCATATCATAGAGTTATTGACAGTTAGTTAGTGAAAAATCAATACGTACACATAAAAGCAATTAATTTTTTCTCTAAAGTTGATGTGATGTGTTTGCAATTGCAAATTATATATGTGTGCATAAAAACGAAGCAAGTTAATTAGTTGACCTCGTTTGTACCTTTAAAAAAATATGAGCGGAAAACGATAGACTTCACTTTAACTTTAGTAGATGAGCTGTAAAAAAACTGCATCTCATTTTCATATATAAGTGTGTTATTTGTTTTCAGTGGAGAGAAGAGAGTCGCATCTTGTTAAAATAATCTTGTTTGTACCCTGTGCACTCTCGCTAGTAAAATAAAATGTGATTCATTACCTTCGTAGTCACAAAACAGCGCACCGTGCCTTTCTTCACCACCACCAGCCAGGTGTATAGTGCATACATTCTTGTCTGTGTACTTACTATCGTATCATCTTGATGATATCATTTCAACAGCGTTGTTGTATGATCCATTGTTCAAATTGTTCCCCAGAAAACACATTATAACGATGCAATCAGCAGCACTTCTTGTTCATCAGATGGTCATCATCGTCAGTTTAGAGATGAACAAGCAACAATAATTTTGTTATCAACGTACTTCACAACAGACTGACATGTTTCAAGCGTCAAAAGACAAGTTATAATTTATGCTACTATACTTAGAAATGAACATGTATATTATTATATGGTCATATCAACCATATACCTCACAATGCGTTTAACATTATGATTGTGTTTGTTTGATATTTTTGTGCTACTGCCATACGATGTGTGCATGCTTTATGATCTCAATATTTTTTCAAAAATGAAATACATACACATTTTTGCTAAAGTAAAAAAGTAACACGACTGTCAAGTGCATATGTGCATGCGGTTTTTCGTAAATAAATATTGTGCTTTTTCTACTTATTACTATTATGATTTCCTTTTCTTTCAATTATTCAGTAGTGGTAATTACAGATGATAATAGGTTCACGATAGTAGTGGTCATAATAATGGTAATGCCTAATAACAGGCATGTATTTGCAACACAGTCAGTCAAAAGTTGCAAACAAAAAAAGATGCACTGCTGAAGTATCAAAGAAGGTAAGCATACTTAAAATGTGTGTGAGCAGTCGTGTGGTTTATTGACTAACTATACATACAACAACAGTAATGATTATCAAGACGGTGGTGGTGATGCGTTGATCACGCATGTTTTTTGAAGGCAGACAGAAAAAGGCATAATAGAAATGCATCGTTTAATGTACAAGAAGAGGTGTTCCCACATATCACACTAATTAGTCGCTAACACAGGATAATGGGCGAGTTTCCACATTAAAGGAGAAGTAATACTGTAATTGGTAAAAAATGGGCTTGAGGAAAACGATAACCTGTATTTTGCTCTCCCTCTGCTGCTAATCTTATTCTTTCATCAATAATGGTAACATTGTAAAAAAGCATGCATATTATGTATGTGCACTCTTGTATGTATGTAAACTTTAAATATGCTTGCCTTGTTGGTTGTTGAATTAGCTTTCATTTGCATACAATATGTTGCCTTTCCACCTACATTGCATCAAAAGCCTACGAAATCTTTCTATGAAATGGAATACTAATAAATTTCTAGAAAAAAACCAACAACGATAGCACCACACTTGAAGTTTGAAAAGCAAACTGATATGAAAATTTCAAACAAACAAACGCCTAAACCAGCTCGAAAAAATTGGTTACATTTGTTAAATTCTCATCAAAACAAAAACGAAACAAGGAAAAAACACAAAAATATAAACAACTTTTATACAATTTTACATTTTCTATCTTTGTAACTTGTACACAAAATGGAAAGCAAATCTCTCTACCATATACTTAGATGGTTATACCTATCTATTTTAATATTCTAAATTATAGCAATTATTCTCTAATAAATTCACTTAATATTCCGTCTTCTTAAATTTTTTTGTGATTTTTTAGTCACAATGAATTATGTAGGTTGGCTCCCTTTCTGTAGACATTAATCCTACTTCTGTACCTATACATCAAGATCAAGAAATGACGATGATTAGAATAATGCTCATCGTGCCGTTGGTCTTGTTGTTATTACTTGTGTGATGACGTTAATGTGCATGTGTGGTAGTGCTTCTGTAAAATTTGCTAGTTTGATTCAAGAAGCTCATGTAACACGACATGCTCAGCTAATGATATGCAGACCCTTCAAGTTTCGTTGTACTATATAGGTGCTTCAGTTACTTGGCGAAAAATTGCAGTGTCAAAAATGACATCGTTTTGCATTACAAATGCAAAGCAAGCAAGTAATAATATCATGTTCCTTGTCGAATTCACGTGAAAAAAATCTCGATAGAAAATGCACACATTTGTAACATATTTTCCCTTAACTGTATTTACGTCAAATGAATTCAAAGAGACAGAAAAGTTTCTACCGTTTTATAACATTTTTGTGAGATGGGTATATCCTCGATTCAATTTCAATAAATTGAATTCAACCAGAAGCAATATAAAGTAATATGCAATGTGGCTCATTGTATTTTGCTACTCTTTTTGCGGCTGGGCTTTTTTTGTGCCTGTTTATATCTGAAAATGGCGTGGACATGCAAAAAGCATGACAAAAAAATTGACTTTTTATTCACATATTCTTCAGCCATCCTCACACAAACTGTACAACACACACACGTACAAAATATAACAGCCACATGAATTCCCATAAAATATAATGGCCCTCTCGGTGTGTATATTAAGAGGGATAATGTTTTGTTGGGAGAAATGTGCATGACTTTGGCAGTTTAGCTGTCTGTTGTTGATAATTCTTCGTATTATAATGATTATTACTATTACTCCGCTATTGCTATTTACTGCTACTACCAACTACCAACTATTCTATAAAAACAACTACTGTGTGGGATAACGTAGATAGGTACTGTCATCAGTAGTAGCAGCACTCATCATAAAAGAAACAGACGGATGGACGGACTTGGCACAAAAGAAAAAGGAGAATTGATATTACTTTGGCTTTTTTCGATGATGATAATGACTAATGACGATTATGATTATACCACAGTGATCAAGCTGCGCCATCATCAACATGCTCAAAATGTATGGAATTAAAGCGTATACATTTAGTGAAAACAGTATGAAGGCTAAATTGTTGAGTTGTTTTGTACATTGGACTCTCTGCAGTAGTAGCGCCGATGATGATGATGATGGCATGGTACAAAACTGAATAGTGAGAGCATGTATTGTCGCTATAATACTCAGGCATGCAATAAGCAAGTCAGCTTTACTCTCTGCCTGCTACCACCACAAACATATAATCTAAAATGGCGTAATGTAACTCCTGGTAATTGGCATGTTGGAGTGAGTGAGTTCGTAAAGCCATGACAAGGCATGCAATTTAACAATGGTGGAATGCGTGGTTGGTATATCGGCAAAAATGAACAGGCAAACTAAAAAAAATCCTTTCTTCATTTTCATTCCTCCGTTTCGTTTTGTTCATCAGAGCCTCATCACTGTTGTGGCTTGATAGGTATGTCTATGTGCTTTACACTTGGCTGCCATAATAATGGAATTGTGTTTGTGTGGAGAATCTAAATAGATAACTACGCTCTCTACACGTATACACATTATAATCCCAAAGGAAGCGTTTATAATAAAGCCTAGCTGCATAATAACAATAATAATAATGTATGTATATATAAGTATATTATCGAGGTGTATGTTATAAGGATATGTAAAACCACACAAGCTTCCCAATTATGATGTTATGCGTATAAGTGCTGAGGTGGCATGCATGCATTCATTTTCCACTTGTACAAGAGTCAAGAAAACAGAGAAGAAAAAAATGGAATGATGATGATGATATGAGTATCGTAAGTAGGTATAGTCCTCTGTTCTTCTATAACGAAAGGAAGAAACACGTTAAGAAGCCGTCACATTGTCCAACAAACCAGCAGATTTTTTAAAAAAGGAGAAGAAACTCTTCTCTTTTTTTCGTATTTAACTTAAACAAAAAATGCTACACAGGCAAAGCAAGCATTTCATTGCTAACAGACAACAAACACGGCACTTCGATTCTCTCTCCAAAGTTTTTGTTCTTTTCTTCTAAAGTGAACAAAAAACTTTTTTTCTTCATCTCATCTCCGACTATTTTGCTCGCTTGCTGGTTTTACTAAATTGTTCTTCTCGCATCTCGTGTGTATATATTTCCCTTCATCGTTGTCGACGAGAGCTTTTTTTCAGCTATCGTGATCTTATGTTCATTATTGCTTTGCCCAGTACTCGCTTGCACACAACTTTTTTTTTTGTTACAAGATTGAAAAGAGTAATAATAACATTTGGAAAGAAGAATGAACAAGAAAAAAAGGAGAAATGATGATGATCGTGGCAGTAGTAGTACTGGTATTACTCGGTAATAATGATGATACTCAGGAGGTGAAGTGTCATGTTAGCTTAATAATAATGCCCTCCTCCACCGCTGCTCTCTGAAAGTAAGCAAGTTATACACACAAACACGTACGGATAATAAAGTAGACAGAAAACGCGAGAAAAAAATTGGTCTCTATTTTACCAACATAAGATACATATACATATAGTTGGTGTGACTTCCTTTCGTAAAACTACCTCTGTTGCTTTTTCTTGCGAGCAAGAATAAAATACAGGCATGTTATTTTCAACATTACTAGAAAATTACATGGAATTACATTTTAAAGGAACAAAATACACACTTGTGTGTGGAAGCTTAAAATTTTCAATAATCGTGTCGGATCTAATGTTTGTAAGATGCGGTTCATGTAAAAGCAGATAATTCACGAAAAATACAAGAACCCTTACATTAGACCATTATTTTGAAGCAGGATAGAAAAAATCCATTTTACCAAGAAAGTGGTTTTACATTTTGGTATCATTTTATTAGCTGTAATAGCATACTCATCATTGAAATAGCAAAAGGGTAATTATAATAGAGTGTTTTTGCCATGCTAAAATAAAATTCATTTTTATATTATCCTATAGAAAAAGAATCATTCAAATAATATACTATGATAATGATTATAGTAGTTAAGATCATGTTTAAACCTGTAAATAATGGTGTAGAAGATATGATTTGGTTTACATACACAAACACGTGCACGACCCATTCAAGTTTATGTGGATGTCGCAAAGTACATTTTTTGATAGAATACGTCGTAGGAAATTAATGTTGTACATGATCCAATTTTGAGAATAATTGTAAAAAGCAAATTTGTAGCTTCAACAGTTACAGCATTGGGGCATGCTTATACCTTAATGAAAAAATTCCCAAATCTTTTTTTCTGATTGATGAATGGTAAATTAGTTTGATTTCGTGAATAGAGAATACTTGCACACGCCATAGGTCGTTGCAGATTATTGGCAAGAAGTTGCAATTAGTCAGGATTTCAGTAAAAAAACGCATGTGCTGATCAAACGAATTGACTCACCAGCACAAGCAGCAACAACGTGTGAAATAAACAAGCATATCGTCAAAAAGGCGGAGTAGACATCTCTTTCCCATTCCCGACTGATTTCTATCGTCGCCTCATAAATACACGTTCATTCTGTACCTTTTTCTGTCAAACGGATTACTTCTTGTAGTAGTCTTAATATTTTGAAGCATGAACGAAACGGTAAAAGATGTGCGGAATGCTGTGGAACTAATGGGAGCGGCGTAACTTTGATAAAATGGTCCATGTAAAAAGGATTAGCTTTTATAATACACTTTTATTTCACATTTTATTGCAGTTTAAGCGCATGTGCCTAGTTAGCTTCCTTTTGTCGTTTTTCCGGTTTGTAGCAGTTTTGCTCTTCAAAAGATTTGTGATAAATAAATGCATGCAATAATGCACAACAAGAGAATGCACATATAACACCATCAGCAAAACATTTTAGCATAACTCATGTGCTCACATGAAAACCGTTTTTGTTTTGTGCAGCAAGCCAAGCGCATACCAATTTACATACTTTTAAAACAAAAGGACATTTTATTACTTCATAACTAAGATCTCTCTGTTGTTGAAAATTTTATTATTATATGCTGCCGAGTTAGTAGATGACATGCCATTTAGAGCAATTACTATAACACTACAACACACACACGAACAAGCTCTCTGAGCTGTGAGTCGTCGTAAAGTAATATACATTTTTGTGAAATGAAATGTGAAAGAGGCAGCACGGCAATAAAATAGTTGTGGGACAGTGTATAAAAATGGAAAAGAATAATTACAAGACAAAAGAGAGACATTTGTGCTAAATGTTTGCAACTGCATGCTTGCATGCATGCAGCAAACTACACAACAGTCCTTTTCATGATTGCTATA
>JAHZMV010007274.1:0-16968 GCA_027743765.1 Coecobrya sp. COE2
TCGAGTGGTGAAGATTGGAGCGTAAAAACCCAACTTGCAAGAAAATTATGGAGGTTTAAAAAACAGGCGGTTTTAATATCGCGCCTGACCCTTAGTACTACTTCCTAAATTATGCAATGGCTCTATATATGATCTTACTATACTTCTTACACGATACATATTTACTTTCTTTGCAATTCACCCTGCGGTGAGGTTGATATATCATATACCCCTCTGCTATTCAGCCATTCTCTTTCTGTCTCACGCTATACACGAGAAACATTACAAAGCATTACAACAAGTTTATCGAGGAAAACTTTGACGGTTTTCCTTTTTATAGTATTCTCAGAACTACTCCCGCTGCTACTTACAAAAGTGTACTTTCTCCACCAACTAAAACGAAGTTTTTTCCTTGCATAAAACCATAGCCTTCTATATTATTCTGCTCTGGTATTTAATAGTTTAGTTCATAGTTCATGATAAAAGACCATTTCCCTTTTCCACCTTCAATGCCATCATCATCATCTACACGGCTGATAATACTATTATGATCAAAAGGACAAGGATATACTCTGCTCATCAACCTGTAAGCGCCAAGGACCTTATTATCTTTTGGGAATAGCTTTTACTCTGAAATTGTAGGTATTCAAGTAATAATAAAATCTGATGAGCAGAGAAACAAGGAAGGAATCAAAAACGATGGGAGATTTTTGAATACATGTAGAGATAATAAAATAGAAAGCAAATTTTGCTAAAATTTCCCCTGACAAGGTTATGCAAAGCACGAAATACATGAGAAGGACTTTGATACCTAAAATTCCTTTGGTATTTTCAAAGTCAAAAGGAAGATGGACGCTTGAGAAATACATGCATACAATTTTCAAACTCAATTTCCCTTGAAAATTGTCACGGTCTTCATTAATATTAAATGAAGGTGATGCATGGTAATGACACGGTTGAGCGGAAAATTGTGCACATTTACAAAAAAATGAAATAAAGAACATTTTGTGAAGAAATGGAAAGTACCTAAACTGTGGTTGCATTTTCCATACTAATAATATGGAATCGAACAGATCTGATTTCTTTTCTCTTTTTACACTTTCTTTTTTTCTGTAAAAAAAGAACAAGATCGAAACTTCAAATAAAGTCTCATGAGAAAAATGCAATGTCAATGTTAAACGTATTAAAGCCAAACCTTTTCCCCTTATTTGATGTATGTTATGCAAGTGCCATATCTCTCTATAAGCCCACGTCTTTCCTTTTTGCTCAAAGCAAGAAACAATTTAAAGCCTGACATCATATGCCCTGACAAGTCATGCAGAGCCGGGTAGGATTAGGAAAAAAAGACTGGAAAGGAAATTGCAATTTGATACTTGAGTCCTACAGACGGAAAGAGAACAAAGAAGAGCAATTGCAATGTTGCCCGAGAATAGAAGTAGGTAGTTGTAGTGACTATGAAGGTCGTTATCCTCTGTTTGATGCTTATGTCGTCATTACTCTGTATGCTTATATGCTTGTAGCAATTTCCGGCAAGCTGGATAGCCAGCTATACAGTTCTTTGAGCAAAAACCTAACACTACGAAGACAGCCGACCACCAAATTTCTATTCATATACACTCCAGCAGACATGCTGTCGGGTTTTACAACTACAGTGCAGCAATGAGTGAAGTGAGTGAGAGAAAGCTTAGGTAATTCATGGCCAGTGTCATTTTCCAACAACAACAACAAAAGACCAAAGTGTTATATGTCCTCCTTTCACAATGCTACACTGTTAGTATTCTGTGGTAAAGGCTTAAATGTGGATAATACGGACAGAGGAAATATTAACAGAAGTACTACCACTACTACTTTGTATTAACATTGACATTGGCTTATTTGCGATTATTTTGCGGCTTGCATACACGATATGCCTGCCAGCATATATAACGCTAGTCTGGATAAATAGACTATATCGATCCAACATGGGGAAATAGGAGAAGCTATCAGACTACCCAGCAAAATATATCGCGCACACACACGCGAAGAAAGAGAAAGCTTGCAAACATTTTCCCTTTTATGCAAATACCTAAATACGTGTTTTGCTGTATTATGGCTCTGGTTTATTCACTCCGAGTCAGTTTCAGCAGCTATATAATATGTATAGAGGAAAAGTACAAGGTTAAACTGAAACTCGTGTGCGGGGGAAAACATTGTACTTTTTACTTACGTACGTAAATGAAAGTTGGAAGGCTGGAGATAAGAAGAATTGGCAAATTTTTTGGTATTGCCATTTCTATAAACCTAATGTATACTATACATATGTATGTAAGCTATATCCTATGTACATTTGTAAGTCCATTATGTTTTGCAGAGGGGAAATCTGTGAACGTTAAAGTTTATTTCCCTGCCCATTCTACTTCTCTTTATCTGGAACAAGGTAAACATGAGAAAAGCGGTATTGCTACAAGTTCAGAATAAAGCCGGAGGCAGCAATCACTTTATAAGGTCGACATACCGACCGACACTGTAATAAGAAGAAAGGATGCAAGCATAACAAACAGCACAGAGGTTCAGTGCTTCTAACGAGGAGTTGAATGAGGTAATAATGTCTTCATGTCGAGACTACTGTCGGAAAAAAGTCTCTAATGTATCATTCAAACAGGGGAAAAACGTAACTGGAGATGGCTTTGGAAGCTATGTCGTCTGCGGAGAGGCTCATGTTACAGCACCAGCTTTTCCAACTTTTTTTTTGCACACATATTCTTCTGGCTGCCCACGGAAAAGAAAGTCGGGAGAAAGTTTTTTAAAAAGTTAAAAACCTATTCTGACGTGTTTCCTAATAAACTGACTAAAATACACATAAATTATGGGTACATTAAATGGAAATATGAAGCAAGCAATTTCAGTTGAACGGTACAAGAGTGAAAGCAACTATTTTTAAAACGGAAAGCAGTAAGTCTTTACATGCAGCTTTTTTTTGTTTTTCGCTTGGAATTTTAAGACAAAATGCAAGTTAACCTTCTAAATTGGCAAAATCATATGGATGGTGAAGGTTCTCTTTTCTGGAAGACCCCCGTACCAGTTGAATCTGAGCCAGGTTATGGTTAACTTTAACCTCGTGCCGGATACAAAGCAAACGAGTGTAGACCTCGTCTTAATATCTTAGGCCGAGCATGAATACCCTCACATTAGACGCAAAGCACACATTTCACCCACGCCACAATAGACTTTGTTGGTTGGTCTTGTAACCTTCAGCATTTGCCACATACCAGCCAACAGGAATCTCTAATAACCATAATAAATGGCAATAAAGGGAGTCGCATTAATAATACAAAGTAGGTAAGTTGCTTTCTTTCTCTATACTCGAAAATGTAAAGAAAGTGTGTAAGACGTCAATGAAGAAATGAGCAGAGGAGTTTTTCTCTAAGAGTCCCGCGGTTTCCATTATTTTATTTCCAGTTGACTGAAAAATATTTTACAACGAAAATGAGAACGTTGGATGTAGTGTAGCCAAAAGAATGTACCGTATGCTTCCACAAATATTTTCGCAATATGTCAGTGATGATAGCCATAATATTCAGTGGACCGTTTTTAGGGGATAAAATGAAAATGTCTGGGCGGATACCTAATTTAAATGGAAATGAGGAAAAGGCACGTGTAGCGCTAAGGTGAAATAATGTCGAGAAGAAAATAAGATACAAAATTTGGATCACTTCCGCCCAAAACCAGTTTACCGTTTATTGGAAACTGAAACAACAAGTCCAAAAAATTGTAAATGTCAAGTTTCTTCAAAATGGGCTTCGTCAATGATACAAAATAAGTTTGGCTTCTGAAAACCTATTCTCGCAAGAATGAATCTCGGTGAAAGATTGGGAGGAACCACGAACAAAAGCTATTTCAATTTAATGATCCTGTACATGTACAAATTTCTCAGTATAATATGGAATTGGTTTGAAGGTTTAGGTTACTATCAATATAAATGAATACATAGGTATGGAATTTAAAGAAATACTATTGTTATCTAAAAGTATAGACTATTCCAAATTCCTGCCATTGGTATCGTGTATGCCCCATAGATTTTGCCATTTATCAGAATAAAAGTAATGAAAGAGAAAATTACAAATGGATTTCTTCCCCTGACATTCGTTTCAATTTGGGTATAAAGCTATAATTAAATCTTACATCATGTTATGTATTTGTCATTTGTATTGTCAAACCATAAAACAAAATTTTAAATAGCCTTTTATCATCAAACCTTAGATCTTCAAGATCCAATTTATCCTCTGTCGCCACCAGTCTCATTTCCTTTGTGTTGAACTTCATGATGACAGATTTGTTTCCTTCTTCCAGAAAAAAACCTTCCACTTTCGCCCCACGCGTCTTCCTGTCGTTTTATACTCAGGAAATGTGTAGGTTGTCTTTGCCAGAAGAAATATAGAAATTGTATTTTAAAACAATGTTGTAATCAGGAAGAAAGAATTCCGTTCGTTCTTCTTTTCTTGATTTTCTTCGTTCCTCCCACGCACACGAACGAAAAAACTAACGTTCTTTCCGTATCCTTTATTGCTGTTCTGATTGTAAAACTTGGAGAGTTCTATCTACCCGATTTTAATCTGTCAAACACACACGGTGTGTCTGGCTGGTTTGCTGGTAATTGTCAATGAGGACGATTATGATAAACCAAGATAATCAAATACAAGTGGCAGGAGTAACAGGGTTCAGTGAATGATAAACTTTTTCCAGACTGCCGATCATCACAGAAAAAAATGTTAGATAACGTTGTTTCACGATTCGTTCTCCAAAAAGTTGCGTCACCTTTGACACCTGGCACAACAGCAGCAGCTTTTCGTCACACTTGCAGTTGGAAGTGAAATAAATTGTTAATTGTTTTTATGCACAATTGCATATTTAATTGGTCCCTTGAAACGTTAATTGAAAAGCATTTGTGGGAGCATTCAAATAGTCCATTGTGTTCACAATGAACTTTGATTAGTTTATGTAACTTTCTTGAGAGTAAATGTTACTAAGAATTATGTAGTCAGTTTTCAAGGAAAAGTGTAACAAAGTTAGTGAAAAAGTAAAAAGAGACAACTATCACTAATTACTCTTTGTTGCATTTCAATGTAATCAACCGTTTTGCAGTTTTTTTGTGTAGGCTTCTCTCGACACACGCAAAAAAGTTAGTTTTTATGATGAAAGCTTATGTTGATATTTCTTGTGTGACAGCATAGCATCTTCTTCTACTGCTCAATGAACAAAGTTTATTTTATTTCGCATGGCAGTGCCAATTGCAGACTTGGTTTGGGTACAAAGATCACTTTTTGTTGCTGTTGTTGCGAAATAACTTTGACAATCTATTCACCACAAACTGTTCATCAAAGCATACTAAATCAAGTTCAGCGATGTGCAAAAGCAAAAGAGCATCTACACACGACAGTGATGATGGGCATTGAAGGAATGAAGAAAAATGAAATAGTCTTTTTATTAAAATATCACATAAAAATCAACAGAACCTCGACAAGTTCTTTTTTGTGAATGCAGAGAAAACTGGAACTTGAATGAGCCTTGACGAATATGTATTATATAAAAAAAACTACAAAAAATGTTTTTTCTTCTTGTTCGCTAAGTGAGTTTTTTAAGTGATGTGTGATTTGTTGAAGTGTTATTTACGCAACTTGTTCGGACACTTTTTTTGGTTGTAAAAGTTTGCAACAGCTATTCCCATACTTAAAATTTTCAAGCTTGTAGGGGCATCTTATTCAACTCAAGGGAAAAAAACTCCAGAGAAGAGAAAATCCTTTCACTCAATAAAAAAATGATTCCGTCTTAGCAGATGGCACATTGAATAGTACTAATAAAAAATAAAGAGTTCAACTTAGGATATAACAAGCATGTTTCTTTTTTTCCTTTGACAGATGATGACCTCCTCCACTTTTGATTGTCAAGTGGCACGCAAACACATGATTATTTGCTGGAATTATGATGATGATGCGATGTCTGCAGAAAAAAATCATACAGAATCAATATAGAAAAAATCTCAAAATTTCTGCTGGTTCGTCCTTTGACCTTGCCATAACGAGATGAGTAGCAGAAGCAACGTAAATCTCACACCATCACCGTATGCGATAACTGGTGTATACATAATAGCAATAATGACGACGATGATATAACAACGCAGCTCTAAATAGGCGGTGGTGATAGGTATACAATATTATCCACACACTTTACTTCTTTTGCATGCACACTTTTTTTACGATGCCGCATGCAATTCATTTCTACACAATCACTTGAGCAGCAGCAGCAGAGTTCACCTCTCACATAATAACAATAACAAAAACTGACAAAGTAACTTTCTTATCGAATAATGCTCCTCTGTGTGTGTGCGCTCCTCGTTACAAACAACGAGCAACGGAGAGAGGGCAATGAATTTTAGTAGAAGCAGCAGAGCCCAAAAAGAATTATATAGTCAGTCAGAAATAAGTTTTTCTTTCTTTTTTATCTCTATACAATATAATGACATATTCAATCCAAAAGTGTAAATTTAGCAATGACCCTTATATGATTATATAGTTTAACCTTTTTTCTTTAAAAAGGCTTAAGTCACCCCGAAAAGAACTGCTCACACGACATGAAAAAAAGTACAGATTTTTTTTGTATGTGTACCTATAAGGGACGCGCGTGGTGTAATATGTGTGTGCAGTGCAGTGCACGTCTTAACTTTAGCAAAGCTACCAAAGGATTGGACTCACTTGGCTTGATGTATCGGTGTAGTCATGAAGCAGCAGCAGCAGAGGAGTAGTAGTATTATTCAGTCAGTGAGCTAGTATGGTATAGTGGCAGTATCTCTCTGACTGAAGCAAAAAAAAACAGAGATATTCGAACAAGAGAAGATGCTTTTCCTTCCACCACATAGAAGCAGCTACACAGTATAAAAACATACAATGATGATAATATATGATGCCATGAATGATGATGCTATGCGCTGACCAACTATTACTACTACTTTACTTACTGCTCCTGCTGCAGTGATTTTAATGCATTTTGCAGAGAATATCATGGCATTCACCATTTTACACACGCACGCACAATTCAACACCATCAAGTTTAATGCAAAATATGTTTATATGTATTGCTTTAAAAATTATAGTATAAAACATTAACTTGAACGTTAGTTATATTACCTATGCATGTAAAGTTGTGACGATAAGTAAATAAAGCAGTCAAGTGGGCAAGTTAAAAAATATTTACTTGTACAAGAAGAAGACTTTGATTCACTTTTTATCCACGAAATGCACAAACAAGAGCAAAACAGAGGGAATACTCATATTCATCATTTGCATATGCACAAATTAACAATGATAAACCTTTTATACTTTAGCTAAGGCATTGTTATGTATAAATGGAAGAAACCACACAAACAAAATGAAATAATATCATATTACAGAAAGACAAGTGATAGTTAGCAAGCATTTATAATGTAACTTGTTGGTTTGATGAGTGAGAAATGAATTGCCATACTTTTATCATTATTCTGTGTTTGCCTTCTATATGTACATAGTACCGCTTTCAGACAGGTGGGTTTGATTATATAAATGTACATTAGTAAGTTCATGTAATAAGAAGAAGACATGCGTGAAGAAGGTAAGCAAGGGGAATGACAACGAGATGACACCTTTAAAAAGTCGTGTATGCACACAGGTGAGCAGACAAGAACAGAGAGTGAATATACCTCTCTCTGGTTTTCAAGTTAATTGGAAAAAAATCTACCTGTACATTTTAAATGAGTCCATTAATTTACACTGTAAGATTTTCCCAACTTTATATACTCGTGTGTAGTACGTCTGTGTTTCTCTACAAGACAGAGTCTAGCAAAAAAAGTGGATGATGTGTTGTTTGTTGATGCATGGAAGAGGATAAAGGAAGTTTGAAAAAACTACATCCAGTTATAGTAAAAAGTTATACGCAGAGAATCTGAGAGTGGAAAGGGCAAGGTAAAAAATATGTAATACAAAAGTTAGATAATAATGTATTGACGAGGAGGAATCGATGTATCAGACCATTAGTAAAATGGCAATAACAAGGAAACCAGAAAACGAGTTGTGAAAATTCAACCATAGGTTTTTACACAACCTAACGTAATGTACTGTGTTAATGTACAAGCATATTTTTTTTAAAGAAATAACAAGTTTGATTGTGTTTGCGAATAGCAAGATTTGATCGAGGCATTTTTCAAAATTAAAACTGATACAGCCTTGGTATTTTTTGATAAAATAATGCTTCCCTTTCATTTCAATGAAACTTACCAAACAAAGTAGTAGTAGTCTTGTTCGTATCGTGTAGGTTATATAATAATATTTTGTTTATCATCTCTTCTTGGACCAAACTGATCCGCTGTTGAGTTGAGTGTCATCATCCTCTTCATTAGGAAGATGATGTTAACGAAAAAGCAAAACTGTTAATGATGATGATGATCGGAAAGCAGATACTGAATGCAAATCATATTTTTTTCTGTTTATGAACGAACGGATTATGAATACAAATTGGCGAAACGAGAACAAGAGCACGAAGTAAGGCATTCATAGTATAAACATGTAACTATTTTTAAATCCTCATTTACAGTTAATTGTGTAAAGCGCATTATTATTTTTATGATGCTCATGGAGCCTTCTTTTTTCTTGCCAAGTCCGTTGTCCCCTTTTTTCTAAATTAAAGCAATGAAGCGCTCACTAGCCCAGACACACAGAGAGAAAGAGAGAGAACCGCAAAAAAATGTTTTTCAAAACAAAACTATAAAAAAATAAAATTAAGTATACACACATGTCGTGCAATTATCATAATATCTCTGTAGAGTGTAATATACACTACGCAATTTAAAAGTGGAAACGACTACTCCATCCATCTATAACTTTTTGCTCATTTCCTGTGTCAGTCAGCCAGTGAGTCTTGTATGGTAAATGAAATTTACGACCGGAGGAGTTTTGCTTGGGGATGGATTTATAGGACGTAGACCCTTTTTGAAAATTTCACGGCGACACCGCTACATACTACTACTCCTCCAAGAAGAGGGGAAAACAACAGCAAAACAAACGGTAATGGGAAAAACGGAGAAACTTTTTATTTTGCGAAACGACCACGAAAACAAAAACGCACCGAAAGTTTTGCAGCAACGCACATTCGCATTAGGAAAATGAGCGCACAGTAATAAAACATGTTTGTGCGTAGATTGTAGATAGATTTTCGTGAACGTAAAAACAATTTTTATGACCGAGAACACCGAACGGGAAGAAAATAGAGGCCCTTATGCCTATTCAAGCGTGCTGTTAGGAGTACCATCGTGCATTTGGCAGATTGAACAAATTGCAACTTTTATAGCCTGCTGGCCAATTATCCTAAAAATAGGCAGAAAAGAGAGACTCAAAGGGCTGAGATAATGGGACATTAACTTAAATAGCGTTTCATCATCATCATGCATATAGATAGAGCATGTGTAAGTACAGCTATGAGAGAAAACATCATCAAAGTCAGTTGGGCAGATGCACGAAATGATCATGAAATCCCATCGCCTTCGTCGCCGCTTGATTTGAAAGGCAATAATGAAATGAACTCTAAACAACAACAGGAGCAACAAAAGGGGAGAATAATTCATTCATTTTCGCAATCTGGAGACAACGACCGTACAGGCTATAAAAACTGTGAGATCCTTTCAGATTTTTTTTGCTTCGAAACGCTTTCCATTCACCCCATCACATTCTCTCCTGACTATGTATGTATTTATGTACCCTACAGTTATGTCATCTAGAGACGTATGAGCTCCTTTCCTTCCTCGTATAATAATCTCCAGCCCTACCCTATTCCAATCTAACTACTAAACTGAAAAAGAAAGGATAACACTATTTTCGCAACAAATATACAAACAACCATAAAGTTGGGATTAGCCATTCACTCGTTTACTGAGAAATGGAGCCGTTCATGAAATACGCAACTAAAGCTGAAATAAATTTATGACAACAAGTGCTGTAAAGGAATGACTTTACTTTGTGGATAACACCATCCCATCCCTTTTCTCTTTGTTTTGTATCCCTCTGCAACAACCCATAAAAAGCGAGAGAATTCGCATCTTCCCTATACAAAATCTTTTTAACTGCTGCGCAAACTAAAAGCAAAAATAAGAGAGTGTGACGTGTGAGGCAAGGCATTTATTTTTGGAAAGGGTGAAATTTCATACTTACGGGATTTGCGTATGGTCGGAACTCTTGGGCAATCGGAGGTAGTCCCCCAGGACCAGTAAATCTTTTGAAATGATCATTTTTGCTAATCCGGCTCTTGCTTTCCTCTATTTTCCCTCTAGGTCCAATTTCGTATCACTGTAGTATTTACTACAACTGCCACTCTGGGTATTCAACTTTTGAAGGGTAAACGCTCCGTGTCGTCGTCCTCGTGTCACTCGCCGTTTTACGATTTGCAAAAATATTGTATTACGACAGATGTTTCGCAATCACAATCGCTCGTTCGATTCACAAGAAAAAAGGTCCTGGTTGTATGTATTCACTCACATATGAAGAATGAATGAAAAACGAATGTCATTGACAATTCTATATAACTTTTGTCCTTTGCAAAATTACATGAATTATTCCCCTTTATTTTCGTTTTTCATAGAAAATGGAATATTATTTTTTATGACGGTCACCACATTTCCTATTGTTAATTATTACGGATCTGTCCCTACTTATATCCAGAATTCAATACCAAGTAGTCATATTGCGAAATCGTAACTTTTGCAAAAAAATATATTTCTTTTTTTGCAAAGGATTTGGTTCCTTGAACTTATAAATTCTACTGGACAAAATATATAAAAGTCCCTGAAAATTTTTGGCAGATGTTTTCAACAAACTGACCTTTACTCATATACACATCACCACCGCTGACGCCACCACCACCACCGGCTCACAAAATGCTTACAGTTTAATTGTTATAGCTAAACATTTTATTTCACAACTCGGCATACACACACGGCTTATCTTTCCTTTCCCTTTCTGCGAAACGATATAATTTTTTTCATATGCCGGTTTTTTTGCTAGCTTTCGTCAGCAGTCAGCAGAGAAAATGTACACACACTCACACCGCTGGCGTATCAAGTATCGACTATAGACCAACAGACCAAAAGGATATGGATCCGGTGTGCGAGCGTCAACTTTCTGAGCTCAGAAGCCACAAAACCAGCTTTAAGTTTGTGTGTAGTGTAATATGCCAATACTTTACTTCGTATACTACAATATTTTTTTGCGCTTAATATAATATTTGCTGCTGGCTGTTCTCCTGTTGATGTTGCACAATAAACTGATCTACAAATCTGAATGGCTCTCTTGTGTCTATACACCATTGCATTACTCAAACCACACACATACACAAACCAAGTTAGCTCTTTAACTTACCTCGCGTTCGCGTCATCGACAAAAAAAGTGGTAGAAAAAAAAAGAATCTCAGGAAAGGAGTGCAGAGCAGCGTTTCTTTTCAATGTACGCTTTATTAAAGCGTATATACAAAGCGTACACGTAATAAAATGCAATGCACTCCATACAACATGACTATTCTATTACACAATGTATTTTAACTAGTTTTTTGTTGCATGATGAACGAAAAAAAGGTTAGCCATTAGGGACCAAGTCAAAATTGACGTGGTGGCTGTATAGTGGCAATAGCAGTGCAGCAGCAGCTAAACAACTTTTTTTCCGCGAAAAGGAAGGAAGGAGGAGGAGGAAGCAGCAGCAGCGTTTTTTGGCTTTGGCAGAATCAATCCAATATCATCCAACATGTATTTTATATATGAGATGATGATGATACGAATGAGATGTGCAAAAGAAGAGCAAGATTACATGATATTGTGCTTAGCTTAGAAAATTCGTTACCACACAGATGTATGCAGTGACATCGTTCAAAATGCAGTTGTGAAGGACTGACACTGTCTCTCAAGTGACAACACACAACTTCTATTGCAAAAGCCACAAAATTCATGGAACTAGTCTTCGTCCCTAGCCCTGACATTAATTTGGTGGACAGAGTAATAGATTAGTCATGTAAGACATTTGTACATATCATTTCTCTCTCTCTGCTTGTTATGTTGTGTATGAAAGAGGAGAAAGACCTTTCTCAATTCCTTTTCCCGTGAACCGAGTGAAATGACTGCATTTATAAACGAACGAGTGGAATAACGCCTACCTCTTTCGTTTTTGGCATTGCAATCGAAAAAGCAGCAAATGAGGAATGTGAATTGTGAGTGATGTTGCTTTGTTACTTACGTATTATATGGATTTCTGCCTTTAACTTATTATTATGGAACGGAGCAGTGCAGCAACATCCATGGAATAATGTTTCCACAATATACATGCTTGTTATATATTATTTGCTATTGGTAAAGTGGAATTTGAGGTACGATGATGAGTAGGGTTTATTTATGAACGCTTGGTTGGCTTTACTTGCTAAAATATGAATAAATATGAAGAACTCTTGAAACGGCCAGAAGCTCATGTATTCGTTTTCATAAGCCGTAAGTCACACAAAACGCTGCTGCTGAAATGACTGCATTGAGAGTTGACTTTTATTCCAGTCTACTTGGCGCATAAGTAGTTGCTGTAATGATGTCGATGAATGAATATGAATATTATGAAGGGTTGTTGCCGTATACTATAGTGTGATATAATGAGTTCCTGGTTTTGTGTCGCGTTCCCTATTAAAAGTTCATAATATATAGAGGCATATATAATATTTTCTGCTGCTTTTCTTCTGGAGAAACTTTTTCTGCTAATGCCAGAAGGAGCAAAAGCTTCTATATTTTTGCAAATTATTTGTAATGAATCAAACCGCAATACATTACTTTCTTCAGTTTCCTGCACATACTTTTCATTTTAATAGGCCTATTATTTATTTTAATTTATATACTGCAATTTTTTCCTTGAAACGCCTCCAGAATGAAGGTTGAGAAAAATGAACGCTGCTGCAGTCCAATGCATCAATCACATCGGCTATTTCAGTTATTTCCAGTTTCAAGCAATAGTAAAAGCATACCTGCGAACAGGGCAAAGGTCATACAATGTGTTCCGTTCCGGAAGAAGCATTCATAAATTAAACTAAAAATAATTTCATGCTGAAATGCTTTTTGTGTTATAAAACAAGGCGTAAAGAAACATTATGTTATGCTGGCATTATGTCCAAAGTCCAAACACAATCTACGGTTGTTTTAGCACTGAAATTAATGTCATTGTAAATGATTAATGAAGATGATTTGCAGCAATCATTGGAAATTTAAACGCAAGGAATGTTCACCGGCTGCGGGAACCCAAAATCAAAATGGGGCACCAGCAGCGGCAGTCCCATTTTGCAACAGGTTATTTAGCCTCTCTGCATGCTATGTTTCCAAACGCCAGGGCAAATAAGATCAGAAAGGAACAGTGAAACCAACCGATTAAACTGACAATTGTGAGTCAGTATCCTTCCCGCTAACTGATGTAGTTTTAAGTTTTCTCGAATGTATATTTTAAATTCATTATATTATGATTTTATTGATATACCATTGAATTAAAAGAAAATCAGGATTTTCCCAGAACATTTTTTTTTGAAAAACCCACCTACCACATCCGTATCAAAAAGAAATTACCTGACACAAAAATACAAAGAGGCTTGTATTACCTTTACCTTTTAAAGGAAGAAAATGAAGGGGATTTCCCACTTTTTCTTTTAATTTTATCAGCACGTCTATCTTCTGCGCTACTTTTTGCAACTAACGCTAACACATCGTTGATACATTCGTATAGCATATCATAATTGTCCTTAAACCAAATAAATATATACTATAAAAATTTGTAACGTTTCAATAAGTTAACACTATTACGATATAGTCAATTACCTAATCTACTAAATAATAATTTACTTTCAACAACTGCAGTTAAAAAATCGTGCAAAATACAAAAAGTGCAAAGGTCTTCATTCTTCTTCCTGATCGACAATCATAAATTATCTCAATGAAAAGTTTCCCTTGACTTACTACCTTACAATCTACCATATCAAAATGATGTCATGTTTTCACCTGAAATGCAAACAATCCCATTCCATGCCTACTTAAACCCATAATATACAACTTACCTACTCACAAAAGTCAACGTGATCACAGTTGCATTTAATACCTTGCAAAAAATGCACAAAATAAAACTTTACTTCCCCAATTTACAGTTCGCACAAAACTACTATGTCATTGGTTAAACATCATAAAAGCGTGTTGCGCCCCTTTACCTTCTTTGCCATTAGTGATCCTGATCCTACTTGCAAACGAGGAGGAAGGACAAAACGCAATTTGCAATATTTGCATCACATTTCGCACTCTTCTATGCTGCTGCTAACGCTCTATTGCCGTCTTCTTCTTGTCATGTCGTGGCGCTGTTGTAAAAGAGAAATTTTTAAAATGTCTGTCATTATCATCATCAGCAGCACAGCAACATCACATATTATTATTATCAACTGTGCATAGGTAATACATAATATTCATTTGTGCAGTGCACTACAATAAATTGATACTTTTATGAAAGTTGACGTTGACATACACACACACTGCACACCAAAAACAGAAACAAGACAATCATCAATTCGTACTGTAAAGGAAGGACTTTTAAAGAAATCGATTGTCCTCTCTCGCCCAATATCCTTCTTCATTCACAGCTCTCATGTTACAGTTTGATTTGCACAATGCATGCACTCTGCAAAAATGCATAGCATGTACCATACCTATTTATCTGATGAAACGTCAACAAAATAGCAAAACTTCATCTACCATTTCATCTTTTGCACATACAGTATTTATGATCACGTAGTAGATTATTATGTAGTAGTACTTACTGACGTTGCGAAAATATTTTGGCATCATGGCATTGAATATCGCGAAAGGTACCTTTTTCGCTTGCACATTTTTTGCAAAGTAAAGTAACATGTCCCCAGGGAATGTACAAGACAAACAATAGCTCAAAATTTATGTAAGGTGGTGGTGGCGGTGATGGCATAAGAAAAAAAGAAAACAGAAATTCTTTCAAGACGGAAGAGAATGGAAAGGAGAATCGAAAACGGTCATCTACGCCTGCGCTGCTATGGATGATGACTAGTAAGATATTTTAAAACGAAACAGACTTTCCAAGCGCCAACCTGAAAAAAAACTGTACCGTTTATCATGTAACGTAATAATAATAGTGTCAAATAGATAATTTATTGGTTCTCTAGAGTCTTGAATTTGAATAGAAAAAAAATCGTCTCGACTTGCGATTTGTATACGAGGTTGGTTTGGTTTGGCTAACAAGAAGCCTTTAATGGTGATATAATGACTATGAGTAATTTTCAAAGGCACGTGGTTTGTCGTGATAATTTTGGGACCGTTCCTTTATCCTCCGCTCCGTAGTCATGTTATTTTCACAGGAGATTTTTATGAGCTAACGGATCTTTTAAGTGGGTCGGCAGAGGAGAGTCCGATGAGTCCGACAGTCAGTCACCGTTTCATTTTTTATTTTAAAAAAAGTCAGCTTCTTTTCTAGCCTTTCCCATGTAAACTGAGGAAAAAGGAAACCAAAATGGTACATGATGTGAGTGAGTAGGCACTTTCTGAAGAAAATTGCTGTTATGTCAGTATTTAGTAATGGCACGCAGCAGGGCGGCAGATGCTTTGATTTAATAGTACCTTCTCGGCTTGTCTACCTGTGAAAATCAAAAACAGTCTTCTAACTGGTTACATCATCACAATAATCATGTTGACTTTTCTTCAGTTTAAAAACCAGACTTGCATTGCACTCATCCATCATCCATTCCCAAAATGGGTCATTGGTAGAATGCGAGCATATGAAAGTACCACTAGACTTAAACACGAAGAAGGAAACGTGCAAATTTATGCAACAATAAGTCAAGTACTCGGGCTGTAGCAGCAGGTAACTTAATTGAAAGATGAGACTGAGACAATGACCAATCCTAATAAGTTCACAAGAAGAAAAACAAAACCCCACACACTCAACTTGATTATCCTGTTAACTTTATGACGTGTGTGGTGAGTGTGACACTTCATAAAATACTGCTTAAATCTTACGCAACATGCTATACGGTTTGCCTTTGAATTTATTAGAAAATTATAACAATGATATGATAGCGTGGGTGAACCACCGTCCGTGAATGGAATATTAAACTTTAAATTAGCATACTAACAGTGGAAACTGTAAGCAAAATAATATATCATTCAAAAAGTACGGCTGATATGGTTTGTTCCTACGCTTTATTATTATTTTAATATCAACCCGTGGAATTTCACGTAGATCATCCATAAAAACGCTTTTCGGGTCTTTGTTCTTTTGTGGAGTTGGTTTTGGAATGTTGAAAATTAATATTATCATTTCACCAATTACAATAATCATTACGATGGCTATTGTAGTTGTTCTAACTCTATTCTATTCTATCATCGTCATAAAAGTTTTTAGCTAGCAACAACGGCAACTTTGCAAGAACAGCTCATATAGCAAGTAAGGTGTATATAATGTAGTAGTGGGCAAACACCTACATTTTATATATTTGCGAATGACATTGCATTTTCATATTGCAAATTTCTTTTTTTTTTTCGCAAGTCAAATAAAAAGCGGTACTCTGTGACGATGATGACGGTACTCTACTCTAAAAAACCAAGTAACCCACCAACCAACCACTTAAAATATTTTCCACCGCAACAGCAGCAGCCGCAGCCGTACTCGTACTCTTTCTTCTACTCGTCTCGTTTGTCTTCATGGCCAACTGAACAAAAGGAATTTTTGACATAATAATGAGGAAGTTACCTTGAGACCCATTAGCAGAATAGCACCATCGTAATAATAATCGTAACAACTAGTGATGCCGATGGTGGTGTTATTCCTTTCAAAAAATCTGTCTACCTAGCTTTGTTGGTTGGTGCATCCTGTAAAAGTCCTGTTCCTTTTTTGCAACTTGCAACATGACATTGCATGC
>JAHZMV010007275.1:0-23726 GCA_027743765.1 Coecobrya sp. COE2
GGGGCGACGGCCGGACGGCCGGCCATACATCCCCTACCAATCTAATAAGGTATCCGGAGTACCTCTGGCTACCTAATAAATACGTTATTGAAGCATTCTCAATAAGATGAACACTAAGATATCCAATTTAACTACCTACTCAAACGGATTCCATCAACAAGCGTAGCAATAGTAACAATCAGCAGAAGAGTAGCAATGAAAGTGAAACTCTAGCTGTCTAGGTGGCATCACACTGCTTCCATAACTTTTCATCGTACCTTCTGATACAAGACAATATCCCTATAAATATCTTTGTTAGACCAGTGCTGCAAGTTGCAGCCTGCAACGCTATAATAGCCTTAAAAGTCCAGAAAGTAATCAAAGATAACGCTGCTTCTTGCTTTAAATATTACTATTAATGTAAGTATTTTACGTACAAGTACCGCTGATACGTAAACTAACCATCATGATTAGCAACAGAAACCAAACTAATGATCACACCTACATTACAAAATAACAACAATCTTAACTAATTTTTCAGAGAGAGAGAGAGAGAGAGACGGACAGAAATGATAAATTGACAGTCTTTATTTGCGCTGGATGAATTAATAAAGTAAAATAGCGACGGCTCTGGCAAATATCCACATTCAAAACACAACCATTTCTTCGCTGATTCTTGCCGTTATATTTTCTCAGCAAGGTACTTGTAATTGCATCAATATATTTTGTGATGATTGACCATCCAACTAACAGTCTTCCTATAGAAAGAGCGTGACAACAGTCAGGAGCATTATACCTCAATTAATTTACTCATTATGCCAATCAAAACCAAAAAAGTATTTTGTTCTATTATAAACATCATATAACCATGAAACATTACTTACAACGGAAGGTGGAGTTGAGTTCTGTTTCTATTCAATTCCTTTAAAATAGAATCGACTTACTGATTCATAGAAAGCAACTGGTACATAAATATGCAAGATTTTTAGCAGTGAATATTTACATATATAACCGTTATGATAACAAGTTATGATGCATAATAGGAAAGACGATTATACATTTGCAGTTGGCCAACAAGAGGGATTACTATAATTGTTTTGGGAATATCCTTAACGTTGGGAGATTTCTTGAAGTTCCTTATCCTTTGGAATACCATTATGCACCGAGAGTGTAAATTTTAAACGCACTTGTCGTTATTTAATATCTCTCTAAAGACGACAATCGGAAACCAACAATATAATCTAATGGACAGACAAACTATTGAGTAAAACGGATCTGCATGTATTACTCACATTTGTCATTTGTAAAAAGAAAAAAGAATTATAAAGCCTTATAGCGTTTTTGCTTTCGTTATTATTGTAACATAGTAGCACATCATAAAAATAAGTATGAAACTCATAAAATATATTTTTAGTACATAATTACCGCACATTGTTTAAGCAATGTGTATGATAGTAATGTTTACATGCTATTATTGTTGTCACTGTGATAAATCTGCAAATTCAAATTAATATCAAGCGATTACATGAAGTATTAACAACTCATTAAATACTTATCACGTACTAACCAAAAGTTTAATGTCAGTTTCGTCAACAAAGCAGAGTAATAAAAACCAACAAAAAACAAAACGTCATGCATTTTTATGATTTTTACAGCGGAAGTAGTATGTATCAATGTATCCACACTTCACAGCAATTGATGATAAATATCTGGGATTAAATTTCGCTGGGGTAACGGAATATTATGCTACTGACTTACTTTGTTTTTTTTCTTTTGTCTAAAAAGCGACATTGAATGGTAGATGGGTAGACGATGCAGAAGAGAAAAAAGGAATACCTAATAGCTTTCCTACAAAGTGTTGACCAATTGACTATTTGCTAAAAAAGAATTGAAATAAATTAAAATCATGACCACTTAGCAAAACATTAATAATAATATGTCGCTTCTCATTGGGTCGATTAATGAAATTCCGAAATGCGGATGCTTTTAATATGAATGAAATCCCTAGTGCCTCATTACAAACTTGAGCCAAAGCCCAGCCAAGTAGTCCAAGTGCGATGATAATTAGCGTGATAATAAAACATGGAAAAGGAAAGCATGTGTATGTGTGTGGGTATACGTAGGATGCATACGAAATTGGAGGAGATTAGGTTGTGATGGATGTAGATACGTGTGAGAATGAGTCTGAGATTGTAATGGGTGCTGTAAAAGAGTAGGGTAACGAGATCCACTTGAACTACCACCATACCACCACCACCAGGGATTTATTTATTAGAGGAGGAAATGAGGCCGGATATTGTGTGCGGGTGTGATGACTTGATGACCCTTCTCTCTCTCTCTCTCTAGTACTCCTCCATCACCACCACCGACCATGAAAATGCATGTAGTTAGAATAATAGAAAGTCTTCACCGTCATTTGCCACCAGGCACAACACACTCTTCCCACACGTTCGCATCACACATAAAAGTACTTACTACCACTGCTAATAACGCTAATACCAACCATTACCAGTTAACTCGTCGTAACTCTCTCTCTCTCTCTCTCTCAACTCGACGACATATTAATGAAGGAAACGCATACGCTTTAGGATGATAAACGCTTTAAACTAAAACGCTACCATGATATCTCCCAAACTTCTTGATTCTCTACAGCAGCAGCATCAAAGTAGAAAGCATATTAGAGCGAGCTAGTTCTCACTTTTCCTTTTTTGTAACCAGCAAAACTGGCCATAATATTCATTTTTGGCTAGTTTGGTACATATGCACACGGCAGAGACTCTTTCAGAGAAACGGGAAATGATCTCTTGTCGTGTCTGTTGCGTAATCTTACGTGTGGTGAAAATAGGGGAGGTCTTCCTTCCAGCTGATAGGAGATGCGGTTGAACAAATCATTTAAACCAAATGGAGATCTGAAGGGTGCTAGCCCATCCAGAAGGCGGATCTTGTGAGTGGATCAGTCCAACCCCTTATCACTCACCACAACATTGAACATGTTCCCTTTTTCACAGAGAGCCAAGTGTAGAGAGAGGCACCAGTGCCAGGACAGGAGTATTATATGGAGCCACAGAGAACAGATCTCTTCTCTATCTTTTCCCTTCTCCAACATCGTTTTTCACATGTTCCCCCAGCAAAAATAATAATCTGGTTTGCTTATTTCCCTCTACACAAACGGATAACCGAATGGAAAAGGGAATTTCTCTTTACTGATCTTTATCTTCTCATGTAACATTGCCATGTCACCAGTCATCGTGATGCTGATGCTATCATACTGCTTGTTGGAATGGTGGTGGTATCCTTTATAGATTCTCTGTGACTTTTCACATGTTCCTTATGTACTTCTTGGCATACCGTGGCATATATATTTAGGTAGTTTTTCCCAAAATGGGAGGAAAAGTTCCAATTCCAATATAATGATATAAAATGATACTCACAAGAGTTGAAAATGCGTAATGCTTAAATGTATAGAAAGAGAGAGAGAATCGGATCTTTCTTTTATGGCATTGTATCCAGAACCGTTTCTCTGGATTTTGCTGCTGCTGCTCTGCTGGCCAGCTTTCCATTTTCACGCTTTTTTCCATCTAACAAAACACATGAAAATATCATGGATTGCATTGCATACGCCACATCGTTATTCATTCATCCATTGCTGTTGTTGCAGAGGTTTTGGATATCGTCTCATCGTCATGATCAAGAGAAAGATGGGATGATATGGTGATGTGTAGCAAAAGGCCCCATGCTCCCTGGAAAGGTTTTTCATTCTCCAGCGACAACCGAGTAGACTCGCACACGCAACTTTGCAAAGTTTAAAGCTAAAAAAAAGTATGTTATAAAAATTGTGCGATAGAAAAGTAACACGCGTGTAGGTATGCATTCAAGCGTTTTTTATGTGGGCATTATAATAATTATCATGGTTATAATCGTTACATTTTAATCATTAGTCAGTGACTATTAAATTGCTGCATAAACTCTGATATTTCGTATAATTTATGAAAATTTGTCTTCGTGTAATTACGGCTAATTAAGAATTAACGTTTTGTTTAAATAAGACCAAGTTAATGTGCATAGTGAGTGTGTATATGTGTGTACATGTGTGTTTGTCGTGATATTTAGTAATTTAATTTCTTGCGTAACTATAAATGAAAATTTTCAATGTAATTTATTACATTAAAATTCTTCCTCTTGATTATATCGACAAGGCCCAAATGAGGGAACAATGGCGTGGATTGGGAAATAATAGGCCAGTAATTAATAATTTGACGATTGTGTGCACTCTTTCAATGTAATTTTTTATTGAAGGGCGAGTTTCTCCTGAAATGTTGGCAAATGAATAATAAAAAAAGAATATGATATGAAATGTAAGGTAATTACGAAACAATTACTATACTTTCATCTCCTGAGTTTCTATTGAATGTGAAGTGTGGTGCAATGCACTTTGCTCATTACTACTGTGTCAACGAGTCAAGTTGAATATTTTACATTTTTGTGTAAAATAAAATCTTTTAAAATACTTGATTTACATTTGCCAGAGAGTGTACTTTTATAGAAAGGAATTATGTCAGAGAAAAAGTCATTTCGAATTGACGTGCTTCTAGCCAGAGAATCCCCCACAGAGGGGAAACAATGGGCTTCCAGTTGGTCCCCGTCAAATTCCCCACATTCCAATAACAGTCATCCAGATGGGGGCTCTTTGAGTCCTCCCATTTCACCCGGGTCAGAGCCCACGTCAGTGCAATCCAATAGCCCTGTACATTCCCATGGGAGTGGAGGTCATAACAATAACAATGATAATCATCATAGCAGTAGTCATGGTGGGAGCATGGCAGGTCATGGTCATCATCCCCCTCCTCACCATCATCCTCATCACCATAGTTACACTTCCCCTCGTGGTGCTTTAAATGGTTCCTTTGGATTACTAATGGAAAGTTGTGGCAGTGGAGGTATAAACCTGAAGAAATTAAAATAATTACATATTCTTTAAACTCCTTCTTTATAATATCCTTGTATATTGTTACGTTTCAGGTGGTGGAAATTCTGCACGTGGCACTCCAAATGGCTCGTCGTCCGCAGGAGGATCTTCCCTTCACGGACCGACATCTTTATTTGGCTCACTCCATTCATACATGAGTTCCAGTGGATTGAACCATTTTGGCAACGCGTCTGCTTTTCATTTACCTTCCTTGGCGGCTGTAGAGTCTGCAGCGGCTGCAGCCGGAGAAGCTGCTAAAGGAAACACAATGATAACAGCAGGCAATGCCACAGGACCCACTAATTCAGGAGGACCTGGTGGGGGCGTTTCTGGATTTGTTGGACTCAGCGTGGCTAATGCTCATCAGCTTCAATTAGAGTGGCTGGCGAGGAATGGAATGCTGTATCCGAGACTTCCAGAGCTTGCAGGTATAAATACTCATATTAATTATCCCTTACATTCATTCCATTACTCACAAATCATCATTAAACTATAGCATACACACTACATACACAGTTAGCCGGCATAATTCAGTAACATAAAATGAAAATAACTACCCATTTTAGTAGAAATCATCCCAATGAAAGGTTAGGCTACAGTTATCCAACCAAGAAAAAATGTCGTCGTCATCACATCAAACCCGAAAGTGGGAATGCATGAAGAAATAAGCTTGCCGAAATAGAAAAAGGCAAGCCAATGCACTTTTTATTCTTCAAGCTCGAGCAGATCGAATATGGGTAGTTGATGACGGTGAAAATAGTGGGATGAGAATAAGATGGCGATGCGATGTGCCGTTTGTTTGCAAATACCTACATTCATAACATTACTTTATCTAACTAGGCAGCTCCATAATAGATCCCAGTCAACCATACATCATAATGAATTGCCTAGCTCAGCAAAAATAATAGGAGATGTGAATGTGTGTGTGTAGTCTTGAGAGAATCTTGGTTGTCATTCCCTACACTTGTATGAAATCTACTCAGTCTGCTTTGGTGGTTGTGAGGAAAAAGGGAAAATGATCATCATCATCGTCATCATCCACAGCATCAGCATCAGAGAAACATTATAGTCGTCATCTTTCTTTATTTCTTCTCCTCCTTCTCGATCATCCCATCATCACAAGCTAGACTTTTTTGAGATATATAAAGCCATCCAAGTTATATGTATACTTCGCAAGCAGCAGCATTACAAGAACCGACTCTAGACAAGGGAGAATGGAGAAGGGAAACAAATTGTAAGAGACGGAGGAAGCCTCCGGCTTTTCCTCGTTGATCAGAAGAGCAAACATCATCTTAGTATTATCACGCGCAGATTAGAAGGACCATCGGGATGCCCGATGAGCAATTAACTAATTTGATTTCAACCTTCCAATTACGGAGAAAAAACCAAGCAAGCAAGCAGCTCAAAGGCAAGAGATTTTCCTGAAATGCTGCTGCTGTAACTGTGTGGTACGCATTGATGCTGCTGCTGGTTGGTTTAGTATTATTCTTGTACTCAAGACTTGTTCCACGTTCCACCATATATAATCATATAATAGGTCTAAAAATATAGATTCATTTCCTATAATCACCATTTATCGTCATCACTCGTGTAGCCCAAAGGAGATCTACTGAACAAAAAGCCTTGCAACCAGTTGGGTATTTTTTCATACAAATTCACAATTTGATGACGGGGATATATGTACGTTAGGCGCAGCAAGAAATAAACGGCATAAAACTAACCATCAAATGAAATTATTTTTGAACTGCTCTTTACCACACTTTAAAATATTATGGTTTTTACAGTAAAAATATTTTCCAACAAGACAGGCGTTTATGGGGCAAATGGGTTAAAAATGCTTTCAAAGTCGTTGACAATAATGATAACAATGTCTTTATTGATATATACTATTATTTTATGAAATGCAGTCTTTGTCCTCTTCTGTCCACCACTTTTTATCAGACCAGCAAAAAAAACCACACACAAGCATGAAAGAATAACAATGACAAGAAAATAAAGAAGAAAGATGAGAGAGGTCAATTGAAGTGTAAGAAAAAAGTCAGAAAGCACGTCCAATCCTTTTCCACTATTCCTTCCCGGTTTTTTGTCCTATGCTATTCGTTAAGTATATTATATTTGTGGACAAGTATACATTATGCTGATAAAAGGGAGCAAATTGACGACAATCAGGCAAAGGAATTCAAGTGTAAGATGGAATTATGGATGATAGTAAGTTGTTATACAAGTAGTCATATTTGTACTTTGTTTAGTGAACGATGCTACACGGTGGTTTACTCTGGTCAGTTTTATTTCGGTTCTTCACCGAGAATATAAATAAGCAGGAAAAAAACAGCACTCTCCTTTTATTTGTCCTTTATCTCTCTCTTCTCTTGTTATTTTATTTTTACCGTTTACTTTCATTTTTTTCGACTAAAAGGGTTCTTGTTCTTGCTGACTGGGTAAAAAAAAGGCTAAAGGAAAATAAAAGACATTTTTCTCTTCTTTTTTTCCTGTTTACAAGCACATTACACGTTTTCATGTCACAACTTTTTTTTATGAGGAGAACAACATGAGTGAAAAAAAAGTATATTGTTGGACACCACAGAGAAAAGATGAGTTGATGGTCTGGAGAGAAGATGATGAAATAATATTTTATCTAGTGACGATGATGTTAGCAGAACGAGCCAGTGATCAATATAAAGAGAGAGAGACGGTCAACTAGAGAAGAAAGGCAAACTAAGGGACAACAATTTGTCGTCGACGACAAGTCTAAAATTAAGTTAGATTTTTTTTTCTTCTCTTACGAAGTACAAACAATGAGGGTGCAACAAACAAGCGGTGTACAATAAAAAAATTTTACTCTCCCTTCTTTTTTTCTATTATTCCGCTTTGCTTGCACACACACACAGAAAATGATGACATGAAATAATAACCGTCATGTTTGGCTTGAATGGTTATGGTGTTGTCGTTATTGTCGCTTCTGCGGAGCTAATATTTTGATTTCTGATAAAGACAGAGAACAGGCACGCACATGCTCTTATTCATTCATTCATTTCATAGTACATGTTTGCCTATCTTCTATATTTAGTGTAGTTTCTTGTATGTTTGCCCAACAATGAAAAAGATTTAATAGAAATCAATTCAAGCCATTGTAACTAAAAATATGTGGATTGCACGCAGTGTAGTATGAATTGGTAATAAACCTGCAGTTATTTTCCTGCAATCTTTTTCAGTGCCAAAAATGACACCGTTTTGGAACGGTTTATTAAATGCGTGAAGAAGAAAAAAATCGATATTTTCAACTCTTTTTTTAGCTTAGTGTTTTGCGGTGACGTGTAACCATAAAAAAGGTACATGTACCTATTTTCATGCTCTTTTGATTTTTTCCACTTTCTTTCTTTCTCTCTCTTGAATCCATCAAATCAATTTCAAAAAGGTGTGTCAAAAAGCCCATCAGTCCATGTGAAATCTCCACTTTGAGGTTTCCAACTCATTTTTCAAAACAGACATGATCCCCTCTTCCAACCAGCTATAAAGAATGCACATGAATGTTGCCCGCATTATAAAGAGGACAGCAGCATGACAGGAGACATCAATCCGATTTAAACATCTGCTTTTTCGCCTTATCTTTTTCCTTCCTTTCCTACTACCTATTTCACTTGCTAGTGTGAAATCTCTTTAAACTACTGAAGGGGGGCAATAGGAAGGAAGGAAGATGGAAAGAGTGATTTGAATCGCATTCATTTCATTCATTCTTCAAGTGAACAAGAACGCAACAGGAATCCGCCGGCGATCCGAAAATGTGATACCACCACAAACATCAACACACAGACAGTCAAAGTCGTTTAGAGAGGGTGAAGAGGTGCTTGGAAAAATGGCCAATGCATTTTTCATGAGAGGGCCAACCTATTTTTTGTCCTGTTCCCTTTCTCAAAAAAAGCTAAACTTTTTTCACTTTTTCCTCCACTTCTTTTTCTCCGCGATTGAAAGGGATTGAAAAAAAAGAACAAGTGATAAAGTCAAACGTTGTGGATGTGTGTATGTCTGTTGTATATAATCTCTTGGGAGGGATCATCATGATCATCATGGTGATCATCATGAAGTAAAAATCGTTTTAAACCCTCGTCTTCGTCTTTTCTCTGAAATATATGCAGTAGATGTTGTTAAGGGAAAGTTCATATGCTGGGCTTATCTATAAAAATGTTTGATGATCGGTGGGTCCGTCAATCTCTCAAAATGCGGGATATGCTTACACCCACACGTCAGATTGTGCAACTTTTTGATAGCGTTTTGTATGAAGGAAGGCTATGCGTATTGCATCACCTCTGCATATATATATTTTTTTGTTTCTCAACAAATCTCTGGAAAAATATCAATCCAAACGGTAATTTTCTTTCAGAGGAAAGAAAGGGAATATAAATGCTCCATCGACGATCCAATTTTATTTAATGGGAAACCACTTATTCGCCTCCTCCTCCTCGCTCTCTTCTCTTTAGATTTACATGGCTTTTTTATTATTATCATCGAATAATATTGTTCAATTGAATAATAAAATGAGCATTCTCACAGTCATTTGGAAACGTTGACCTTATCCGAATCCCTTCTTTGAATATATCAAAAATGGGAGAATAAAAATGTCCGTATTTCAGTGAGAAACCATAAAAAAAAGAATAAAATTTCAAATCAAAGCAACAAACGACAAAATAAGCTAGTTTAAATTTTTTTCAGCTTTTCAAAAAATGATGTTAGATCTTCATGTGCGGTAAAAGTATTTGTGACGTGACGGGTATCAGTACCTCTGTGTGGGTTACGAAATAACGGTGACAAATAAAATGTCAATGTTTCCCAGTCACTATCACTGCTCCTGTTGTAGTTGTAACAACAACCCATCATCATTTGTCATTCTGTCCATCCAGTAGAGACATATCAAATAACTTATCGTTGCACGTCGTATGATACAGTAAATGGTAGATGCAATCATTAGAACATCATTAATTTTACTTTCATGTAACTTTCCTGTTCTGTTTTTAAGAGACTTAAATGGGAAGTCCCTACAAAAAAGGCACCTTTCCGTCACATAATATTTTGTTATTGTGAATTCCCATTGAAACCGATTTACTCTTTGGAACATGACATTATTATTATTTATTATTGTGTGCAACTACGTCATTTATCATTATTCATGATGATGATTGGTGGTGCTATAGTGCACTACGGCTGCACACGTGCCATCACTCAAGTGGCATTGTGACCTAATCACAACAAACGTGGTCATAACAATGAAGGGATAGAAAGCATTTGGTAACGTCATTAGTAACTAATTTTGTTGCGTGACTTGATGGAGGGCATTGTTGCTGGATAAAAATGTGGTAAACACGCGTCACTCAATTTTAAACACACACGGTAAATGAATAGGATGACTGGTTGGAAATGTGTAACAGAAAACTTGATCCGAAAAAGGACAGGGTTACGTTGGGTTTCAGTTGACAAACAAAATAATAAAAAGAAAATATTATGTATCATTTTCCTTATCGTTAAAATCACGAGTTCTGTTAATTATAAAGAAATTCAAATTTTTCCTGTAAAAACGTAGACATTATATGAAAATTGTAAATTGAAAGGGTGCTGATGATGCATTAACACAATTGTTTTCCTATGTTCAAGTAAGTTGCTTAAAAAATGCAAGGATAATGCTCTTGGTAGCAGCTAAAGCAATCTTGATGAAATAATATTCTTAATAAATTGTTCAAACAAGGAAACAAGACTCACTTGAGCACGAACCTGCCATTACGGTCGTAAATATTGTAGCTTGGAAGCGGCTTCTATTGTTCAATCATGATCAGTCATGGACGCAGTGGTGATAAAATAAGCATGTGGAATATTGGGATAGAGAGAGGGATGCATACAACATGCAGTATAAAACGCAAGACCATAAAAAATGATAAAAAAATGCCAACAAAGTAAATAGAGAAAAGCATCATGCATACAAAAGATGTGTATGCCATCAACAAGATTTAACGAGCTGCATCATCATCATCACAGTTAAATGTTTGTCATTTTCCCACTCAACAATGCAATAATAATAATATTCCAATGCATCCAGCGTTAAACCTTGTAGAGGTGCACTGTTGTGTGATCAGTGATCACTCACTACTTACTGGGCACTTACTCCCTCGTCAGGAGAGAAGCAAGCAAATCAACCAGCAAGAAGCTAAAATATTATTATTAAATTGAACGAAAACAGGACGGCACTGATGAATACCTAATTGGATAATAGACTATTTAAATTCCTTCGACTATTGAATATTGGGCTTGGCAGGAACAAATTTAGACAGACCGACCAAACAAGTTAACTGAATGATTTCCCTTCAGTCTGTCTGTTGTTGTTGTCCTTAAATGAATTAAATTTACTAGCAAAAGATCGATATGATCGTCTCCAGTAGAATAATTGTAAATGGTGATGATGTGCATGTCCCTTTTTTGTGGCTTTGACTCTCTGCCTGCCTTTCCATTTAAATATTTTTGAGCAAGTTGCTATTTAGAATGCATTGTAATAAGCTATTATGTATACAGGGACAGATGCATGGATAATATAATATTATGGATACACACACACCGTGAAATAATGGCTTAAGGGTCCCTTTTCCCATTTCCCCACTCTGAAAATATAATTATTATTCATTTCCACTTTCCTCCTGCGCGAATCGTATATAATTTCCTATGCAACTGATTAAAGCAATAATCGGGTCATCAAGTTGTGCTGTTCTTTGCTTGGCATGCAGCCAATGCAGAAAATATAAAGTTGATCGACTCTCTGTTTTTCCCTGATCTACTAACTGGATGAAGAGGAAAAACGTGCTTTCAATTTTTTTGTGTTGACGTTGTTGTCCTTAAGTTGAGGAGGCGAGATGGTGATGGGGAAAACGGGAATAAATGATTTATACACACCCCTTCTGTTTATTTCATATGGTGCATCCATTAAGCCAATTTATTAGGTAACATTGTTTACACCAGGATCATCATCATCAACAGCGGCAGCAATCGACCTTTTTTTCCTGAATGGATGTTGTGTAGTAATTGAATGAATGAAGCTAAAGTGGTCGAAATATGCAACGTGATCAAAATTGTTTGCGATATACATAGATGCATGGAAAAACTTTGCAGGGGTTGCTGGTTGGATATTATGGCAGTGATGTAAGGGGAAATGAAATGAAATTATGTGAAATAAAATGCATAATTATTATTGCACTTTCTTCAATAATAATAAAGAGGTAAATTACCATGTTTTATGTAAATACATAAATTATAGATAGATAATAAAAAGTTTTTGAAAAATATCGATAACCTTGTTGTGATGCAAAATGAAAAGTTTTTATATGATATTTGGTATGTACTAATAAGCAATAAGTAATCACACGGCCGGAAAATTGATGACGGGTAATAGTAGGAAAGGAGAACACTTGAGAAAATATCTTGCGCACATTATTATTGTTATGATTACTATTACTGTACTAACAAAAAAAATTGATATCAACACACACACACGGCACTCATTCCAATTACTTATTTGTATTCCAGAGTGGAACACAGTTTTAGTGTGTGTGTGTGTGTGCCTATGTGCATCCATGTCATTTGTGTGTCTCAAGGATATCCCTATAAAGATGGAAAACCAAGAAGGTTTTTTCTTTCGGAAAAAGTAAAAGTAGCGCCATAGTAAGAAATAGTAATATCATCGGTTGCCATGGTAAATCAGAAAAAAGTGCCTACTAATAACGTAATACTTTCCTAACTGCCTCTTCTCCATTTTCCTGATTTTTTTTCTTGGCTAATGTAACTATCTTTTTTTCTTCTTTCCATCTCGCTTGCTCCATTACTACAAAACTCTCTGGTTCTACTACTTCTCTGATCCTATCATCCTATTATTTCTCTTTCTCCGCTCTAATAATAAATATTTGTTTTTTGAGTGTGTGTGTGTGTGTGCGCATCCCAACTTGTATCCCCATCGCATCATGGTCGTTCGCTTCCTAATCTCCTTCTTCTGCCTCCTCCTCCATCGCTAATAATAAGTGATGTTGATATGGTAATGGATGCCCCTTGAGCGTTTTTATCGATGGAAGAATGGGAAGTGGCAATAAATTTGCAGATGATCACCCCAAAAAAAACTCTTCTTCCTTCTTTTCTTCCTTTTTTCTCTAGTTTTCTTCATGGCTCTTTTGCAGTTCAGCATATAGCATTGCTGGTAGCATAAAAGTATAACCTTGATAAGATTAGATCACAGCAGCAGCAGTAGCAAAAGGAGCATGTCGTCTTGGCGTACTTATTCCAAAGAATGCTACAATTCCACTAGTGTAGTATAGTAACTAGGGATACCGTAAAAATTCTGGTATAGTGATAGCCGTACAACTGTACTCTTTGCGGTTTAAATCAGGCTATTTAAGGAAAACCGGCTTATGTAACGGGTATTAAAGGCCTGCTTTTATTTACGTTTTGTACGGTACGTGCTTCCTACTTTTTTCTGTGTGACACTGTAACAACTACTTACATTACTACACACTGGCCAAAACTTCTTTTTCTCCACTTTTTTTCCAGAGTTGCGTACTATCTTTCTCCTTTCTTTGGATTATTCCTGCCAGCTGAAAGGAATAGAAGGAAAAAGAATATATGCTCCAACGTGTCTGTAGTTTTTGTCTGTGTCCTTACATTGCTAATGTACTACATAATTCCTTTCTTTTTTATCTCTGGGATGAAAATACCAAAAGTACCCCCAGAAACACAGAAAAAAATGGAATTATACGTTAATTATGTCCAATTATGCCTTTCACTCTGGAATATTTAATTAGCAACGGGGGAAAAGCTTAAAAATTGGTTTATACTATAGTTTAGTTAAATACAAGCATATTTAAGAATTCCATTTTGTTTAACCATAAACATGTTATATTATGGAACAGAGTACTTTAATGTAGTAACCGTGTAAAAAACGGAAAGTTTTATTTCACCAAGAAAGAATTACGGTGACATGTTTGAATATACTTTAAGATATATTTCTCATGTAATGTATATGGTACTTCTTGTCGTTATTCCCATATCATGTAAACATGTACTCGGAGGAAGGAAATACATTATCCCTGCTTTGTTTTTTTTATAAAATGATACAAGCTCAATGGAATAATAACTTTTCTCCACATGACTTGAAAATAAACAGAGACAAAAAAAACTTTTCTTTTCTCTCTTCTTTTTCTTCTTCCGTTTTCATGTCGAACTTTTTATCCCTCTATATATTCTGTTTTCCCGTTTCATAATAGTACGTACATTTTCTGTAATGTCGCGTTTTACTTTCTCTCTCTCTGCCCTTCTTTCTTTTTCCTGGTTTTTTGAATAGTTGTGATTGTGATGATGATGAGTGGCTGAAAAGCGGAGGGAGAATGCTCGTAAATTATATTGTTATCAGATTTTTCTTACTTTTTTCCCTTGTTACAAAAATATTGTTTGGTGTAGAACAAGAAAAGTTGATGTCCTGCTCCTGCTGCTGTTTTGCTAAAAGTACTTTTTTCTGAGCTTGTTGAAAAAGAAAGAAACAACAAGACAGCCATTCTTTATACTTTACTCGGGGTGATGGCAAGCTTTTGTGTAATAATAAGAGGGCTACCAAAACATCACATATTTTTTAAAAAGAAAGTTATATAAGCATTCCGTTACTCTTCTCCCTCACTAAAGTGTGGCAGTTGGAAATAATATATTTACAGGAGAGAGAAAAAATATACAAGTTGCATTATTATAATAAAGACCGTGTCGTTTTCTCGTGATATTTGTAGTTCTTGTTGTCAGAGAAACAGAACAAAAAAATTAATCTGGAGAAAAGCGTGGGCAAAGTGTCAATTCTTGTCGGGTAATAGCAGCACAGATAAAAAAAAACAAAGGGAAAAGAATTTTTTTTTTTGGAAACTTGTTAATATACAAGATTGAATCATCAAGGTAATAAATAAAAGAGCATTTAGAGGTAGCGATGAAATTCAGAGATTAGAATAATATGATATTACATTGCAAATTTGAGGAAAGACAAAAGGGCGAAATGGAAAGCAGATAGAGGGAATGGAGTAGAGAGTGTGGATATTGTTAACGGTAATTGTTTCCGAATTTCCGATTCCTGTGTTCCAAGATATTATGCTGTGATGGGAAAGAATGGCAGGGAAGTGGGAAACCTGCTTGCTGGTAATTTATCATCAGTCAGAGAAGATGTGTGAAGCACATCTCTGAAGGATAGGTGGTTGTGGTAAGTATACCAATTTGGGAATGGACTTTTTATGTGGTCGTGAAAATATCTGTCTGTCTGTGAGAGAAATCTTCTGACGAATCAAGTCAGACAGACAGACGGGAAAGGCAGGCAGGCAGCAAATTGCTCTTTGGTACAAAATCAAATGGCACATTAAATCACTGGAAATGTATGGATAAAGCTTGTTAAATCTCCTTGAAGTGTATAATCAGCAAGCTATAAATCCAGCCGAGAGGAGAGAGAGAAAAGAGGAAAAAAAGGAAATGGCCACTCAATCCTCCTAATAGGGTCATTATCTCATCTAATATATTTTATTTTATTTGCTCTTCTCCAAAAGGCAATAATTCTCTTGATTTATTGCTCCTCCTTGCTAATAGTATGAATTAATGAATGAATGAATAAGCGTTTTGTACATACATTGTAGTGGCACCAATAATCAGCATCATCAATATCGTCATTAGTACAGTTTCTTGTTTGATTTCGTGAAATGATAGCAATGATCTTGATGAGTGCACGAAAAGTGCAAGGTTTGTTGCTATTTTCCTTTTCAATTACTGGTTTCTACAAGTTTCTGAGATGGTCTCATTTTACCCCTTCTCTTTTTCCTTGACCTGATAAAGTAGTGTAGTATCAAATTTATCAGTAATGTTTATAAATAAAAATTATATAATGAACCGAAGATAGAGGGAAAATCGATTAACCCAGTCCATAAGTTTGCCAACGAAAAATCTAAAGATGAGGCGCATGGCACGACACATTTCAAGGTGTGCACACAAAATTACTACAGCGCATGCATAACACGAAATACATTCCCATCATCACAGTCAATTTTCCATATATATTTATTATGCATTTATCTCTCATTTAGTTTGAGAAAAAATTGTACATGGGTAAACATCAGGAATTGTCATTTTTTGTTAAAATACATCTGCTATCAATTTAGAAGCAACTTTTTCATCAAATTAATACTAATGGAGTGCTTAATGAGAAGCTCATATAAATTATAATACAGATATAATGTAGGCATTGATATTCAGGTTATAAATTATAAATGTAAAAGGAGCCAGGTGGTGGTGCAGAGATATATAAAATATTTACGTGCATAACAGTACAACAATAATAAAATATTAGTTACCATATTCCTGCATAAAATGTGCTTTTTTGTTGGTACTCATAAGCTGCATATTATTTATTTATTTCTCTACTGGAGTGCCATTGTTGATGCCTTTTGCTCTTCTTCTTCTTCACACCACATTGACCTTTTTTCCTTCTATCTCTCTGAATTAAATGAAGGACCCATGCTGTTTTATGGTTTTTCGGGAAAAAATCTTTTTATTGTTGGGTATCATTCTGATTGCATTATCCAATTCAATCGTCACCACCACAATCATATCATTTGAGCAGGCATAAAAGCTAAATAAGTTTATTTATTGCGATCAAATGCAAATGGTTATTTTTATGCAACAAGATGTAATAACGAACTTAAAGTGCATCATTGTGATTGTTCAGCAAAAAAATATATAAAAATTTGTAAGTATTATATTACTTGCACTGAGGACCTGATGTGTTTAATACGACTTTAATTTATTGTTAGTAATTTGTTCCTCGCTAGTCATGAATGGTACGGGCATTATATGAGCACTTAACCCCGACATTAATATCGTTTCAAATTAACTTGGAAATAGCGCTGAAATGACATAATGTTGAAATAGAAATTAAACGATTACTGCTGCTTTCATTTTATTAAACATGGTAAACTAACATTTAATCCAAATTAAGAAAACTGATGCAAATATGGAAACTAGTTTTCAAACCTGCTTAAAAGTTTACCAGTTTACCCAACATTTTTGTCCTAATTATCTGTCATCATGTTTAAGTCTTCAAAAACAGTGAAAAATTGAAAAGTAATCAACAGTAAAAAGTACACCTTGAAAAGTTTATTCTTCATCACAACTTTTGACTTTTGGGAAAAAAAGTGTTGGAAAACTAGGAATTAATTATAAATTTTATAGCAATTACTTCCTTAAAATATGCAACTTAAACATGCTTAGGTATATATTTTCTTCTTAATTGAAAATTTGACTTGTATAAATGTTCATAAAAAAGTTTCAAGTTTATTAGTAATGGCATTAATAAACAGAAGAGTTAGAAAATTTTACTGGCTGTTTAAGGTTTTTTATTATATGCTCCTCTTTTACTTTTCCAATTCACTTTCATTCAGTCAGTCAGAGTGATTCTTGTTGCTGGTTTTGCGAGTGTTTCTGTGTGTCGGTCCCTTTTTTTATTATGATTATTCCCATCTCTCTCTCTCTTTCGAGCTTCCTATTATATGGCTGGTTGGTTGGTCCCCTGTGGTGCATGTCATTAGGCAATTACACAGTCGGTTTCCCATCTATTCATCAACTAGCTTTATTTTTTTAAATCCAGTTACTCGCCTCGCCTCTTTCTCTGTCTGCTCCCTTTTTCCCGTTTTCCGCCAGTCAACAGCTCCAAATAAATAAATTGAGGGTTTCATACAAAAAGGTTATCGTCTTTTCATCTAGAGAGATATATATGTGTAGTTTGTGATGTGATGAGATGATCATCGTCATCACAGAGATTATCATCAGCATCCGATTTCCCTTGCTCCTTTTTTTCTCTATTTCTCTTGTAAATAAATAGATGATGATTAACATGATTTTGTCCTCGTGTTGTGTATAACTGCGTATAAACTTTGTTTATATATTTATTGTTTAATCACTCGCTCTCTCGCTCTCCTCACCGATTTTTATATTCACAAGGACTCACACTCTGAAAAAGGTGACATACATATAAAATGTATCTCTCTGGTGAATGGAAGGAACACAAATAATAATTAAAATTAAGCAAAAATGTCTGCTTGTATAAATGTTACACACGTTAGTGTTTATATAAGATGTTGGGAATGAATATTATTTCAGACTGTTTACACGTTTCCTAACATGGTTGCTCATTTTAAAATTGTAATTAGCGACTTTGTCATCAAAATATGTTTACTCTCTTAAGTCATCATGCGATGTAATATCGCTGTATTTAAAAATAATTTTATTTCCAATCTATTTCGTGTTCTGGATCTCCTTTTTAGATAACAGCAATCAAGCTATGTAGCCAGGTTAAATACATAATTATATTTGTTATATCGTATATTTAAACCCACATGGTAGGGAAAGTGAGATAACTTTTTAATGCGCATTCTACCATTCATGAAAATAATATTTGCTCCTGGCCGTTACAAGGTTAACATTGTCATCTCATTTATATATATATGATGACACCATGTGGGCGTCCATTTGTGAATCCATGTCAGTGGAGAAAAAATCAGTAAACCAAACACCAAAAAAAGCAACAACAAAGTTTGGTCAGCATCATCAACGTTATCAGAAAGAGAGAGTTGGAATAACCAGCCATATTTTTTCCCTTTATATCCCTTTTCCCCGAAAGTGAAAATACTGTCACGTAATTAGTTGTATTGCAAGAAAATTGGGCATTTGGGTAGCTTTCCAGCTCGGCATTTTTTTTTCACCTCCAAAAAAAGGTTAGAGGGAGGAAGCAAAACCATTGAATAAGGATGACTACCAATGTGTTTTTCTCCTTCCGCTCTAATTTGTCATCCCGTTTGTATTTGTGTATCCAACAGCATCACCACAGGCAAAAAAAATAAACACCAACGCAAGTTTTCCTTTCCTTTTCCCGGTACTGTTGCTGCCAAGTGAGTAATACTAATAATAAATGATAATGGTAATGTCATTTATACGCGGTTGGTGTTTAAATATCATCCTGACGACGAGATGATCATCAGCAAGCACCATGATTAGTTGAAAGAATGACTCCACTCAACTTTACATTTTCACGGATAAGCAAAATAATCATAATAATATAAGGAACAAGTAGTAAGTAGTAAAGTAGTAATTGTACAAAATTGTGAGAGTCTGCAAGGCAGAAAGAGAGAAAGAAAAGAGGGTATATACCCCAACCGTTAAAAAAAGTCTTCAGGCTTTTGTTGATCTTGCTCGCTCGCTCGCTAACTCCATCCTCTCTCTCTACTTACTTTTATCATCGGTGCTGGTGGAGAGAAGAGTGGCTGGAAATACGGTGGAAATTGTTGTCGAGAGACTTTCATTCTTGATTAAATTAGCATGAAAATAACATAATGAATTGTGTGTAAGTTGGATGATAATGGTTGGAGTTGCCACGTTTTCAACGACAACTCTCAGAGAGCTCTCTCCAAGAACCAATCATTTTGACAAAGTGTTGGCCAAATTGCTCTTTTTTTTTCTCTCTCCAAGAATAAAAAAAAACAAAAATTCCCCTCAATACTTGAGGAAAGGAGACAGTGTGGTGATAATAATGGTAATGCAATGGGACTACTACTACACACACACACGCTTATAATCCTTAAGCGCACAAAATTACATACAATTTTTTTTCTTACTGGGAATCTAAAACCTTTTCGGATGACTTTAAAAGTTTTTAATGTGAGGAAGGTCATCATCAGAGTTGTCATTTTGAACGGGAAAAAAATGCATTAGTGAATATGACAGTTCGTTTCATTCTCATAAAAATGGGAGTGGGAGAGAGAGAGAAAAAATTAAAGTTTTACTGATTAAAGTTTTTTGTTGGTTGGATTAGTCTAGTGAGAATGGAAATGAAGTTAAATGCTTTTCACACAAAATGACTGTGTTGGTGATCATTTAAATAGATAAAAAATTGGGGAGGAAACGATCGATTCACAACTTTTTGATTGCTTCAAATCCAATTAGTCCGAGTAAGCGCTTCGCATCATCAGCCATCATCAAGTCAGAGAGAAAGCTAAAAACGAGAGAAAAATAAAAGTTTCTCAACTTTTCAAGGAAAATTCTCTTCTTTTTTTCTGCCGTAAACAACGCTACGGCAATAATGATTAGAATGACGTGATGACGTGAAAAAAGTACACAGCGGCCTAAAAACCTACACATATTTCCACATGAATGTATTCGCTAATTTATTTGAGTGTAGTTATCTTCTCTTAATTATTAGACATTCGATTTCTCTCAATGCCCCGATCAGCATAACGTGACATAAGCCTTAAAATGTTTTAGTGAAGGTGGGTGGTAATTTTACCGCATTTTATAGAAAATGTACAGACCATTTAAAATGATATATATGCTTTAATTGAACTATTAAGAGAGCTAACAGGACGGATTAAACTTGTTATATGGGTAGTATCAGGTATTGAGATAACGCGAGAGGTTTATTTATTGTGTTTGCCTGACTTGTTAAAGCTGTGCCGCTAAAAAGGTATACAAGAATCCACATGGCTGCCACCGCTGTTATTAGCATTAGTAATTTTACTCTGGCTATTATTTAAGTGGAAAAGTGAGAGAGAAAAGGGAATAATCTAATAATGTACTATATATATACATGATAATAAATATGGCCAAGAAAATGGAGAGCCTCTCAGGAAAAAGGAAGAAATAATAATAATGGCAAGATAGCTCTCGCTCGCTCGGTCTTCCGACGAGGATGCTGCTGCTGATGTTGGTAGTCAGAAAGAGAACTAATCAAAATTAAACACGGATCACTACAACGAGCGAACGACTCACAAGACAAATCTTATGAGTCAAGAATGGTCTGGAAACATATCCGTCGGAACTTAATTAGATTCACTGATGAGGAATCAGGGGGAAAGGAGAGTCTTTTCTCTCTCCGTGCTAGAGAAAGAGCAGAGTAACACCAACAGGGAATATAATGATAGGAAACAAAAGAAGGAGAAGAAAACGAAATGGGAAAACTGACATTAGAGTGGTAGTTGCAGGAATGGAATCAAATGGATAAAAGTCATCAGACGTGGTAGTAGTATAGCAGATTGCTTTAACTGTGGTGCACCAGAAAAACGGTTTCATTATACTTACCAACATATATAACGGTGCAAATGTGTGCAAGTAGCGGAAAAATTCATACTTTTAACTTTTTAATTTTTCCAGAAAAAAATTAATGATTTGGTAGGAAATGGTTTAGGAAATGCTTTCATTAGATTAACAATTTCTTCCAATAATGATACTTGGTTGACAACAAAATGTGGGTCGAATAGGAAGGATTGGAGAAACGGACGAAACAAGTGATCTGATAGGGAAAAAAATAAATAAGCGCTACATATATATTCGGTATATCTATGTGTCTATGCCCGGGTTTTCCTACAACGGAAAATGCTTCTGTTGAAGCAACATGGCTTATTAGCTTATTACTTTCTTTTGGTGATGATGGTAGTAAAACGGGGAGCAGAGAGTAGGCAGCTTGGTGTGTAGTGTATGCCGAGCCAATTACACGGATTTAGGGACCATTTAGCTGAGTGAGTTACTTAATAATATATCCGTAAGTGCCTATTATCATCAGAAAGAGAGCATCATCCAGTTATCCGATAATAGTCGTCTCGTCGTCGTCGTCTTTGTCGTCCTTGTCGCAGTTTTATTGTTAGGCAGTAGCAGTGGTGGTGGTAGTAGTAGTACACATTAGAAAGAAACTTTTCCAAGCTCGCCCGTCGCTTTTCTTCCTATTTCCTTCTAAATTTTCTTCTCTTGTCTTCCTCTTATTATTATTATTGCCCAAGACATTTTCTCTTTTCTTCTCTGCTGCTCGCTTGTTTCACTCTTGACTCGGCAAATGGGAATCATCGTCATCATCATGATCATTCCATTGTCTGATGGCATGGTAGTGGGATTAGGAGAGAGAAAGTAGTGAGCATACTAGTTCTCCTATGGAAGCAACCAAACCACACTAAAATAAATATCCCTTTCTCATCACAAATATATCATTTGGATGGTTTTTCTCTCCGACTTTCTTTCCCATACTTAGCAGCTCTACTCCTCACATCTATCTCACAAATTGTAGCTATAAAAATAATAATAATGGAATCCTTAAGAAAGAAAATTGTTAGAGGCATTATCGGAGAGGCTGAGCTTTTGCTGGTAAACTTTTCAGGTAATAGTAGAGTTGAGACTGTCATGCATGAAATTTTAAATGTAGTTGCTAGTCAAGTTTTGTTTATCCATGGTACATTATCTTTAAAAAATATTTTAATTGGTAGGTTAAGAATCGTTTCTAAATTTAATTTGAACTGAGCTACAGATAACTTTCAAAAATAATTTTATTTTGAGTTTATATTTCATTTTATTCCAAACTCGATTGTCACCTAAAATGTCACCCTTGTTGTTATACCAGCAGAACTGTAGTTGTAGGAGTCATTTTACCACACTCAAAGTACATTTAATGTGTCCTTTTCTTTTCTTGTGACTGGCGAGTATATCCGTTACGTTATATTAAGTTTGTTATCCGTACGATTTATACGATTTACTGGATGATCATCAAGTTAGTTTCCCCATCATTATGTTGAGACTATAATATTATGACTATGATCAAGATAGTAGCACACTGGCTACTTTTTCCCGTTTCTTGTACCATTTTCTCCCTCCCTTCCACTCTCCATCCTTTTTGCTGACAATTCTCCTTCCGCCACCAGTTTTCTGCTTGCATCATGTCTCTTCTTGGCTGGCTGAGCCGAAGAGTAAACTGTGCGAGAGAGTAGAGATCCTCCACATAAAAGCATGTATCTAGTGGCAAGATAATTTTCTCTTCTAAGAAAAGACCAAAAAAAGAATCAAAAAGTCTACAACGGCAGCAATATGGCGGTTATATGTATATCTGTGTGGTTGGTTTGGTATGTGCGTGTTTTGTTGGCGAATGAAGACAGAGAGAGAATGGTGTATTCTGGAGAGAAAGGATCAAGGCAAGGAAAATGGAACAAAAGCAAATAGCTCGTTGATTAAATGTGGAGCCTGTGATTGCTTCTTCCAGTCACATAATCATCATCATCATCATCCTACCAGCAGCAGTCTCAATCCTCAGTACTTTCTCTTCCACGCCTCTCACATTACATAACAAATGTATGTAATACTCTTTCATCTCTCCATATATTCCACACACACACAGAGAAAATGTGGGAGAAACCAAGTAATACGTATAAATACACACATTTCTAGAATTTATAAAAGCTTAAATGTCAAGCCAACTGCGTAGGCAGAAACTCGTCCAGTGATTTTTGTACTACCGCATGAAAAATTGGTACAGCAGCAGCAGCACAGCAACAGTACAAGAGAATATAGGATTTTCCCTTAAAAAATTAAACACCTAAGTAATTTGTGTATATTCTAGAAACAAGGTTATATAAGTCTGCAGAAAATACTAATCTTTCTGCAGACACTCTTTAATTTTTTAAGGGAGACTACAAAAAAAATGTAGATAATACAGGGTGATTCAGGTTATGTTTGCATTACTTTAGTCATTCACTACAAGCATATAGCATCAAAGTAAAATAAAAAATGAACTGATTTAAAATAACAAAGGTTTAAAGTTTCGTTTAAGCCCAGCATGATTAAAAACTACCGCAAAATATGGTTACAAGGTGAATTTGAAATTGGTAGGCTAGGAATAAATTTTACATGAAATTTTTTGTCCGAAAAATTTGAATACGCGATTTCA
>JAHZMV010007276.1:0-10791 GCA_027743765.1 Coecobrya sp. COE2
ACAGGGAATTTTGAACACCTCAACAACCGAATAAGTGACCTCGTGCCAACCAACATTTTCCGTCTGTTTAAATCAATCCCTCTTCCACACAAAAATTAGATCTGCATGTAGCTATTGAACAATTGTAAACTACTACTGCTTAAAACCATTTAATAGATACAATTTGATTTATCAACAACAACTTTACCGATCCTAACAGATTAATCGTCTTATTATAGGTAAGCGGAGGTACCCCAGCGATTAAATAGGTGTTTAGTTCGGTCGACCATGTACTATGTATATACATGTATGACAAAGTAGCCCCAATTTTTCCTAAATGATTTCTGATTTCAGAACTCTGTTTTCATCTAACGATTACCCACATCCTGACCTAGAATCTAAGTAAAATCTCCCGCGTCAGTTGTAAAATTGTAAATTAACGGCAACAGTTAGAAAGCGTTAAAGTAAACGAAAAATCTTCAAAGAGGCGGCCACTATTACTAATAATGATGAACTTAATAATCAACTCGATCGTGTTTAAGCATCATATCATTAAACTAATAAAATGTTCACAAAAATATCCATTTTACTTTGCATGATTGCATTGCAGGTATAATTGGGGATTCAGGTGGAGAGGTGAAAAACTTTGGCTGGAGAGGTATGTGGGTGAATCGGTTGAAGAGGTGTCTATCAATTGCGCGTAGGGTAGCAACCCATCCGCCTCGTAATTTTTCCTCGTTCAATTTAACAAGTCTCCTCATTCCCTTTCATTATTGTGTATTTATATCAATGCTCCTTGGACAGTATACATTCATGTTTTGTAGGGTAATAAATTACAACGGTGAAAGAGTGCACATGGTGAAAGGAAGTTGCTTTGCAAATAATGTTAGAGCCACAGAACATACCTACTTACATGACCCATGCGTGTGTGTTTACTCATTTGGCAATAAGTAAAATGCAGTAGGATAGTAATGAATCTGAGAGAAATAAAAATTTGTTAATGACGGCACTAATAATAAGAAGGAGATGTTCAGAACAAGAGTGATTTTCATGGTTTCCTTCACCCCAGCAAATAAGGTGCGGTAGGACAAATTCCCTGTTTGTAATGCAACAGCTTTCGTTCATATGGTGTGCATTTTTGTTTTATGGTCCGAATAGCAATATTTCATTTTCTTTTGCAAATACTGTTTGTTTTTACTGTGCGAAAACGTTGCCAAACACTCACGAAGATCGACTTGAGCATATATTATGAACATCAACAGAACCAGCAAACATTCCACAAATCCATTCATAATAACCGTCTAGGAGTGAGTCATTTTTGAAAGATTGGGTGGCACATTATGCTGATAAGTGCATGTGCGCAGAAAGTTTTTTTTGCACAACATATTTATGGCCACTTAAGAATTTAAAAGAAAAACAAAGCGGTGCGATCGAGTGTCATCATGTCGTCTTAAATTACACAAAACGTTGATGTGAAAAGGAAAACGGTACTGTTGTGGCAATTGCGGTAAACTTGGAATTTCTTTCTCGAATTTGAATACTACAACTCAAGGATTGCGCGAGAATGCCGATACGGAGTCAGAATAGATTGACTTTTTCATAGTTGTCTACTTACAAAACGAAACATTGTTTGTTGTGATAGCATATAACAGTGAAAAAGGAAATGTAAGATAGGTGGAAGGAAGAAAGAATCCATTAATTTTGGGCTCCTATAATCCACTCAAGAAGAGCACACACGAGCCAGTAAGTAAGAAACTTTCGGAAATAGAATGAGTAATAAATACGGTACATGCAACACGATGATTATTGTTGTTGTGATATCTATTCAAAGAAACTATTTTCGCACATCATACTACATACATGTATGCATTAAGGTTTATATAAATGGATTAGCTCAAACAACCTCAACCTTTTTGCTTTTACCAGAATATATACCGATATTTTTTTTGCTCATCTCACATTTTTACTGTACAGCTACTAAATCCGCTTCGTCATAATTCTTTGGTGAATCACGTAAAAATATATTTCGAGACACGTTAAGGAGAGTCAACGGCAGAAAAGCAGACAGACGGGAAAGGAATTTTTGTGGTTTGAAAAGAAGAAGTCTTTTTGTTACAAGTTTTTATTGTGATAGTGTGTAGCATTGAATACTTTCGATTCTGACAAAACAGAATACATACTTGCTACGTAATATTTATTCCTCTGACGAAGACATTTGCAATGCATCTATGTATATAGGCGATTAAGATGGGTATGCATTGTCATTACTTTTATGTACCTTTTGTGTCTTAGAATATATCGTCAACTATTATTGGCAAAATATTTGTGCTTGAGATTGTTTGCTTGTTTGTTTTTGAAAGGACAAACTATGTACTTTTAATATGAAATATTATTGTGTGGTCGTAGTATATAAAACTGAAGTAGTTTGTATATATGTTCTTGAAGTAGCCGAAATAAGAAGAAGGAAGCTGCTAAAACTGGTGTTGGCTTGTTCTCTCGCTTTTTTATGATCTTTTTGTAGTTCACAAAAACAATTCCTTTGTAACCGTCATCTCCGCTGTACTTTTAGTAGACGGATTGTGAATGTGTGATGAATAATCATTACACATCTCCATCGTCAACTACGGTATTTACTAAGTCAATACAAATAGTCTAGCAGAAGAGCCCTTTCTGTCACTGATCTTCAGTTAATGGAGATTTGATGTTGTTTTTTCTATTCTTGTTCATTGTGAGTTGTTTGTTGTTTCCATCTTTTGCTTTTTCATTGATGCACATGCAGCTTTTCTACTTCAGAATCGCAAACGCTTAACCTCAAAAAGCTGGTTCGTGTCTTGTTTCTCTAAGCGTTTCATAATGCCAGGCTGGTCTAGTGACGATAGCTAGAATGTGTTTGGAAAAATGTATGCATATTATATTTAATTATACATTATAAATATTATGGGCAGACAGCGCATAAATATATTCAATTAATACATGTATATGTAATTCTTCTATCAAGCTGTAAGTTGGACTATAAGAAAATTTCTCAATGAAAAGAAAAAGACGAACTGCTCATTCAAACTTGTTACCGCTTTCTAGTTGTTTATGACATAACAGCCCTTTAAAAATTCTTATCGCATTTACCACTCGGTACTCATTAATGAAAATTAGGATAACATTATGATGCGGTCTGGTGAAAAGTTCTTAAAATAGAACAGCAATACTGTTTAGGCATAACATGTACGTGTATCAAAAATTTGACATTTTAGAAATGTCTAATCTCTTGGAAAAAATATGTTTCCTTCTGTTCACCGCCGGGAAAGTTTGTATTAAAAAGCACTTTAAACATTTTCAATAATCCTATTTTAAATCTTCTGAAAGCCAAGTAACCTTACGAAAATAGCTAAAAGCGAAGCTTACAACACATTTTCAGGTGGGTTACTGTAAAACACGCACATTATTTTCAAAATTGAAAGCCCCTGTCGTTATATACCTTTGGAAATGGGGGTGGCGATGGCTGTTTCAGATTTATTGAGAAAAGTAATGTTTCTAAAAGAGTAAACCAAGCATGAGATACTTTAACCTAGTATGTATTGTATTCAGATTCATTTAATTCATTTGATCGTGTGGATGGATGGCTAATTTTTTACTGTTTTTATCACTATGTAGTTATTTTTGTATATATCGTAATACTTTCAAATGCGTCCTTTCATTTGTTCCTCTGTGCGCAAATTTCACTGAAACTGTTGGAAAGAGAAAATGTAATAAAAATGAAGCAAGATGTAAGGAATGTAACATCATGCATTACATGATATCATCAGCATCAAGATCAAAAAATAATCTGTCGGTTTATTCTATACGATGTACGGTGTAAATATGTAGTAGGATGACTGTGTTAATGTTATTACTACTGACTGAAAATATATGTACTGTAACTCATACTATAACTACAAAATAGTTGTAAAACACTACTCCCCAGTTCCTCCCCTTGCACCACCTTTACATCAGCAGTGCCGACTTTCATACTTTCCCAAATGGTCGTACGCTGTAAGATTTTTATGTGGAGTTAGATAGTGCTCACATTTCACCACACAATTCCTCAACTTCAACTGAATTTGCTTGGGAAGGGGGGTAGTTCAAGTTGTGGTATTAATATTCTATTTATTTATTTTCCTCGTAATTCCAAATTGCCATCTTTTACCCTGACTTCTGACTGGATATAATATGATATGTGTTATTAATAGGTACATACAGTGCCATTACCATTCGTTTTCCCTAATGTACTGTAAAGCAAATAGGGACATGATACATATCGTCGTGCGATTGCAATACTTTTTAGTGAATGTTCCCTGACTCAATGCCGTTGTCCTCATTAAAATAAAATAAGAAAATACATGACTTATCTATCTCCATTCTCCTTAACGTGCTTATCCTATCGCTGATGCTATTATTATAAGTAAAATGAATTGGCGTGTTTTTCTCTGTAAATGAGCGTGTTTATGATTTTCGTGGTTATTTTATTACACATATTCAGTCAGTCATTATTCCCGATGCAAATGGAACTGACTTTGTTGAGTGAATATGTAGGTATGTATGTAACTCCCACAAATTACGAGCTAGTCGTGGTGGTAGAGAACAGTTTTTACAGTTTTACACTGTTAGTTGGAGGGACTAAACTAATAATATGAATGAACGAGGAGATATTATTCTCTTTTTATTACTTTTTAAATAGTTTGTTACTAACATTATTATGCAATTATATTTTGTACAACGAAAACTTTACTATGCATAAAAAAGTATATTCGCAGAGAGGGAGAGAGAGGTATTTTTGTGGATAAAGCAAATTTATGCATTAACTCATTCTCAAAATATTTGGTTTTCTCTTGATAGGTACATGGTACATGCATCATACCTCGGATGGTGATAAAAAGAGTTAAGCAAATATAAAGATAAGATGTTGAATCTGATAGTGGTCATGATCATCGTATATATTTATTTCAATATCAAACATTCTCATTAATCAACATTGCGGTGTATGAAGTTTGTTTCTCTAAAAATGCTATAAAAAGCTTTTCTTGTAGCATAACTTGTTTTATGCTATGTACATTGTTACATTATTATTGTACATGTTGTACTCTGAAGAATTCATGAATAATCTTCCTAGAGATTGAGATTAGATATATGTGTAATGTGTGGTGGTCAGTAAGTTGCAAGAGGAGTAGGCGCAGGAAGAGGATAAGGATTAGCAATAAAATTACCTGTCAGCTCCGAAACGAAATCTTATTTTGATACGAAAACAAGTGCTACAACACCAAGAAAAACAGTTGTCTTGAAGGTTGGATAAACAACAAAATGCCGACTCACTCATCTCACATCTTCTCTCTGGATGTTTGCACAGCGATATTATGATTATTACTATTGTAGTAAGACGTATAAAGTATAAAGTTGAAGTAATAGTAGGAAAGTACAAAAAAAAGTTTGTTAGCAAGACAGAAGTTAAGAGAGAACGCTGCGCTGAGGACTGCGGATTTATTCATTGCATTGCAGAAAAATATATAATGCTTGCTATTTCATCCCAACTTTTTCTTTACAGGACTGAAGGGTAAAAGCTGTATTTCATCTTCGCTTATAATCATAAATATACGTTTTTATAGTATGAGTAGTAAATGCACAAGCTTATTTGGCAATTGACATTGCCTACGACGCACGACGACAGTTAGCTACAAGTCAAGTTAGGCATGTTTGTTACTGTGACTGTGTGTGAGTGAGTGAAGTTCTTCTCTCTGTTTTCTACTCACTTGATGCCGCTTGGCTCTATATGCTCTGTAGAATTTATATGAATTACCTACTATGTTGATGTAGAATATAAGTGAGTATAATATAGTGAGCTTCTAAAATATTTGATGTCATTCTTCTTCTTCTCTCCTGATATTACATTATTACCTTGAGGCTCGAGGTTATTAATCGGCGAAATTGCGTATTTACCTCTCATAGGAAAAGAGAAAAGTTATAATGTTGAGCTCGCGCTCTGGCATCATCATCATCATCGTTGTCGTACACAACATGAATTTTCTATACGCGATAAATTTGCTTATAAGGCATTTGTTTATGTATATTGACAAAAAAGTGTAGGCATAAAATACCGTGATATTATTCACAAAAACTCGACGGTAGACAACAGACAACTGAACACTAACAGTGAAAAACACACTTACTAATACATTATTAGAGAGAGAGAGAACATCGCAAGCAGTTAGTTAACAGTGGTTACTGCTTCTGACATGTTATGAAACGAAGCAAAAAGATATATGCCATATTTTACCAATAACTCTGCTCACTATTAATATTACGGTTGGGCCTGTGGTATGAGTAAAATGTTATGCGCAGAATTTGGTTGTATCAAAGCTTTGTGGTGGTGCGCTTTGTACAATATACAGATATAAGGTATAAAATGCTATATAAGCCGTATCATTTATTATTGTGTTTTCTGACTGTTATTGTCTTGTGTTGTTGCAGAAGATCGAGAGCCGAGCAAAAGCAGAAGTTTTTGGTTTATGTTGCAGATACACTTAGGTAAACATCACACAAAATAATATGTTGCGTTGTTGTTGTGAGCTCGGTTCAGAAGTAGTGCGCTCCTGCCATGAACAGCAGCAGGCGTTATATATTTTTTATATATGATAGTGTGTCATACCGTTGTAAATTCATATGTATGAGAGCATAATAAAAAATAGTGGGCTTATTTTGTTTACGAGAGAGTGTGTGAGAGAGACTCAAATTCGAGCAGGCCAAAAATTATGTCGCCGTTGCTAACTTATGCGTACGCATGGGACTATAGGTGGTGGTGATGTCTGTGTTGATGCTTTTCATTATATTATGTAGCCACTATATTTAGTTCGGGGGAAAACTCCATGTTACAGAGACACTGGCAAAGGAGTGATCTAGGTAAATTGAGGCTATTTATATCAAGTTTTTTCTTCTTTCATTTATTATTATTGGACACCAATTAGCATGTATGAATTTGCACTTGGCCTGCCTGCTCCTGTTCTACATGTAGGGGAATAATGAATGGCTCGTGCAATGCATAATCTTTACTAATTATACTTATAAATTGATACATAGTATTTAACAAAGAATACATTGCATATTCCGGGTTTGTTATGGGTTTGTTTACAACAACGTTCACAATGCGTGCTTGAACAGCAATTGTCTCACATCGAAAACAACACTGATATCATATCATTGGAATTTTGGTTGATACGCTGACAATGATTTAGATAAAATAATATAATGTTTCATTCATGTCTGCATTACAGTGACAAACCTTCTCCGACCTCGGTATATTGTGTCCATTATTGTAGCAGTATATATCGTTGTTTGTGTGTATAAATCATGTAAAATAATAACTGTGATAAATACAGAAACATTTCCAGAAAGATTTTAGTTTTTAAATATAAAATACAAGATATATAGTGCAGTTAGTTCTAATATCGATCCGACTACAACTCTCTTTCTTTGACTCATGACCTTTCCCAGTTGTTTGCGTAGGCACAGTAAATACAAGCGCTAAAAGCAACTCATTCAAACGAATAATTAAAAGAGGTGTAGGGAGTAAAAAGAACATTGTCAAGAAGAAATTGGAAATACAGCTGCCAACATCAGTTGCTATAATTATATCCTAAATCCTTGTACAACACTCATACTTACTACTACTGTTGAATGAAATATCAAAAGAGTATTCATTTTCTTAAGCGTGGGAGTGATCTAAAAAACGAAAATCTTACTTATACATTTCATGTGTCAAAAAACAAGACCAAGGTGTAACGAATTGATACTGCACACTATATGTTCTGACTGACAAGTTGTGTTGCTATTTGTCAAGAAAAAATAGTTCTGGAGAAGATGGAAAAATTATTTGTTAGTTGAGACGAGAGATCGTTAAAGAATCCACCTTGGCATGTCGCTGTCGACAGGAGTAAATAACAGAGAAATTTCATTACCTCAACTACGGATATACATTTTTTGTACGCATCGTCTTCCAGAAAACAACACGCAACATGCCACCACCTCCATCAAATCATGTAAAGGTACCTTATATCCCACCAATGAAATTACATTAGATACATACCGAGTATCACAAATTTATCCTCTGACTTTGCCAGCTTGTTTTTTTGCTTTAATAAAAGGAGAATTCCACGAAAAGGATGTTTACGTGCTTTTGTGAGAGAATGTATGTATGTAAATGTTCCTTTTGTACCTTTTATACTGTGCAGTCACTCATCACCATCATACACCATAATGTTCAAAGCAACTGGATAGAGGACGAATTATATATATTTTTTACCAAGTTCAAGCGTTTCTCTCTCTCTCTCTCTCTACTCTGCATATATTTAGTTTCCCATATTTTTCATTTTCTTCATATGCACGCGCTGCATGCCTCCTCTCTCATATGTAACGTTCTGCGTCAGTTGAATTTCATAACAGTAGTGATAATGAGCTGATGGTGGTGGTAGCAGCGGCAGCAAACGATTTTGATGATGATGGAAAATGGAAATAGATTTTCTTCTTGTTGTCTTACAACATTATTATGGAAGAGGAAATACATAATGTATGCAGATGACATGCAATATGTTTGTAAAGTTAATATGTAGTTAAGTAGTAGGATTTTTCATTTTGATCTTGACTCTTGTGATCATCATTATTAGGATGTTGACGATAATGTTTTAGTAGTCCATCAAAGATCACATAAGAGAAAAGAGAGAGATATTATATGTTTGCTTGTGTGCTTAAGCAAACTACAATATGGTATGTATATGGGTACTATAATATACTCTGTTACTACTACTGCTACTTTGGGTACGCACAAAAGCAGGGCATTGAGTACTTCTCCTTCATCACTGCCTATTGACAAAAATGATGATCATGGTGACGATGAGAGTGTGTAGAAAAAGTAACAGCAGCAGCAAGAGACTCGGAACGAATTGTATGACGCAATAGCAACTGAATCAGAAAAAAACAAGGAGTCTTCACTAAAACTTCACTTAAACAACACATAATACATTTCAAAGTGGTGCTAGTATGATATGTATGTCTGTATATCATGTTTGTTTTTGTACATCTCTCTCTCTCTCTAGTGGTGTGTGTAGTAGTGTGTATGCTTTTATGAAGAGAGAAAAAACAAGCTAGTTTTATTCTCACTCTACATGGACGAGATAACTGACACTGAAATAGAGGTAGATAGGCACACGAAATCATCCTTGTGATGATAATGTTAAAAGAACATGGATGGATATGGATACTCGGCAAAACTTTTATTTTACGTATGTACATTATACATGTACGTGTGGCTGCAGCTGCCTAATATTTTTTTGGAAGTTTATTATAACCACGCATTCTACACTAATACAATGAATTTCTTTATACACAACAGAGATATTCCTTTTTTTCTTGGTCCATGCCTCTTATATGCCCTCATGAGTACATAAGCGTAATGTTGAAAAACGTCAGTAAAAATATTGTATAAAATGTGCAAGTAAAGTGTTATAAGTTTCTATACACAAATTCTATACACATACAATGATGAAACATTTTACCTGAATAATACTTTCATACAAACTTATAATATCTCTGTATATAATATAATATGCATTCTCACGCAGCAGACAGTTGTTTGTGTGACAAACGGCATCTCTCAAATCTTATTCACTACACACAACCAACCCCGTTTTTCGTTTACTTTTTTTTCTCTCTCTCTAGTTGTTGCTGACTGGCACAGCTTTTTCTCTATTGCCAGTTAAGTTGTTTTTCCCATTTTACATCTTGAGCAGCCAACATAATAAAAATATTATCATGCACCTATATCTCTACATTTATCTGCTGAACGTGTGATATAGAGATTCTCTCTTCATCTCTCTCTCTCTGGATGTTTGTTATTGGAGGGTTTGACTGAACTTATTTTTCCATTTTTATTTGTTCACCACCACTCTTGAATAATAATAAAAAAATATAGAATAGAAGTCGTAGTACAAGTAGTCCTAGTGCTTAAAAAAATGATCAGATCATCGTCATCCCACACATTAATTGTACGCTACTTACTCTACCATGTACTCTACTAGAGAGAAGTCCATGCTTGCGCGTACTACTTTAGGTACTTACTCCTGCTGCCGTAATAAAACTGGTGCATTCATCTAATTTTTCCAGCCTGCTTTTTTTTATTGCTGGTACTTTTTTTGTACTTTTTGAACAAACAACATCTCTCCAAATACACATCTCTCAATAACTAGTACCTATACACACATATGGACATTATTATTATTCCCTTATGTAAGTACATACGCAAGTAAAGTAAAGTACTACGCGTGTAATTTTTTTATGTACCAGAGTACCTAAAATTGGAAACAGAAAAACATCTCAGTTGATGTTGCTCCTCTCCTGGGCAAATACTACTGGAGCCTCTTATATATTTTCTGGTACCATTTCCGTGTGTGCGAGTGACTCGGTGTGTGTCCTTTTATAAGTGTCAGAGTGTCACTGTTTCATTCTCTGTGTTTTTTTGTACAACCAATGACAAAGTTGAAGATGAAGAAGAAAAAATAAAAATCTAGGTAAAATATATAATTGTTCTTTGTATGAAATATAAAATATGTACGCGAGGTTTTTTTATGAGAAAATGATAATTTATATAAGTGTGTAATGTGTGTGCGTGGAAGAATTAGTGTAAAAAGGAGAGAAAAAAAACTTTCCAGAGAAAACCAAAGAGTTACATAGTCGTATGGTGGTGTGGTGATGTGTGCTGGATTGAAATAACAAAAACCTCTTACGAGATGTGCCGCA
>JAHZMV010007277.1:0-38907 GCA_027743765.1 Coecobrya sp. COE2
ATATGTGTACATATCAGCTACCTGGGTGGATTCTGTCAGGAGGTGCAGAGATTTAAAAAAATATTCCTCTATTTTGGGACAGACTTTAGTTAAACTTATTCATATTATGCTGTTTTATAATATATTGATAATAGTACCGAGAAGAACAGTTTGGTGCTATGGACCAACGTTTTGATGAAATCCCTGTTTGGAAGCTCTCGTACTGGAGCAGAAACAGAAATATCACTCCAGAAAATCTTTTGAGTGGTATGAGTATCGACATAATGGAACGAGTTCAATATCCTGAACGATCGATGATGAAACCTTTCACTGATGAAGAGTATTACAAAAACTACATGCATCATCTCAACGAAGAGATACCAAAAATAAAGCATGAAATCGACCATCTCGAACGGAAAAAGTTGTATATTGAAACCGAGAGGGAGAATGAGGAGACTAACAAAGCAAAGGAAGAGGCCAAAGCGAACTTGGAACGTGTCAAAGTATCAGCCTTGATCCTGCCCGAGGAACCTCCCGTGGATGAGCCTTCAGAAACCAGCGAGCAAGGTGGAGATGGCCAGTGTACTCCTGACGTCAGCTTGCATGGATCTTCTTACGATGACACAAGAAAACCCGGCCCTGCTGGTGGTCCTCCTGCGAAAACTTCCAGCAAAGATCAAAGTGACAAAAAAGCTCCAAAAATTCAGAAGCAAGCAGCTCGTGCAAGCAGTTCGTCAACAGAACATGACGGGGGTAATGATGATGATGACGCTGTTCAAGGGGGTAGCAGCGATGCTGCGTCGGAAATTCCTTCGGATAAATCCTAAAAAAATAAAAATATTATAAACGAATTAAAATCTTATACCTATTCAGCAGTATTCAGGGCTAAATTGTCAAATTGTTAAAAAATGCATGGCTGCTTATAGTTAGTACACATTCTGATTTATTTTTAAGCCCTCATGAGATGAATGTAAATATGGAGAGGAAGTCTGCTTTATGGCAATCAATTGACATGTCATTATTTTTATCATATTCAATTTCATTGTAAAATCAGGAAGAGTCAAATTCCTTCATAGGATCTTGTTTCCCTGTAGCAATCAATGGAATGCGCATGACACGATGCAATTTATTTCTTCTATAAACTTTGGCATAACGCACAAAGAATAATTACACAATCAACAACGACCATGTTATATGTTGTATGTTACATGAAAACTAAGATATTATTGCCTAATAGAGAGAGAGGATGTAATTATACAAGTAAAGTAATACTTGTACATTCATATCCCATTTAGCTAATTCATCATCTTACAAAATAGAGGAGTATATAAGTATCTAGCAATGTTTTCAAATCACAAATTGGCGAACAAGATGTTGTTTACCGCAAAAAGGTCGCTAACGACATAAAACACAGTAAAAATAATGTTTTCTTTACGTCGTGTCATCATCATCCCTGGAATGCATGACTCTTGACATTTTTTTCTTGACGACGATCATCAGCATCATATTCAAGATTATTAATATAATTGTCAGTATTACTTTTCTGGAATCTTGCAGGAATAAAATGACTCAAGTCTTTTGGATCGGTTGATCAACTGAAATTTCAGATTAAATATTTACTCTACGTAAACATACATATGTATATCCATACTTCATCTTCATGAAAGATGAGCATATTATTTATAGTTCCATATTATCCTTATCATTTTCGAACACCAGTGTCATCATCATACATCCAAACCGCTTACGCAAACCAGAATCTCTGTCTCTAAAGTAAAAAGTCTTATATGATTTGAATTGAATCTTGAAGAAAGCATTTTATTCAGAAAGCATATTATTATCTTTGTGTGAACACGGGACTAAAAACAGATTACGTTACGCTTCCACGCAAGTTGTCGTCCTGCACCAGTGTCAACTTTGCAAAAAGTTGCCAACAACAACTGCCCGCATTCTCCATACATACACATTATAACACATCAGGTTTTTAAATAACATGTAACATCAAGAAAGCACATGTGTGAGCAAACAAAAATATTGTACAAAATTACATACAAAAATCTTAGTATAATATTTTGCTCATACAAACTCTAGTAAAGCACTCAAAAAAAAAACAGAGATTTTTCTATAAACTTGATCAACATTACATATATATGACCAAGTAGTATACTTATCAGTTTACATGAAAAGCGTTGATGTAAACATGAGAACAGTTTTACTTAATGATGATCATGATGTCTGTTCCCAGTACATGCAATCCAGAAAAAATGGTTATGTAAACTGCTAGCAGCAGGACACAGAACGAGAAACACTGATCATTTATGATTAGTATTTCCATGTAAAATGCTCTGTACATTATGGTCAACATTACATACACGCATGATCATCCAAAGATTAAAAAAGCAGCACAGTGATCTTACGACGACAAAGAGCTCGTGAAAATTTTCATATAACGCGTTATTATGTAGGCTACATAGAAATGTAGAGGTAGTTTTCATATATCACCGCACGGGCGTGATAATAACGTGCGCATTTTGGTGCTGTGCTGATAATAAAAAAGCACCAGAGCAGAGATCTCATGATTAGCAGAAGAGATGAACATATATAAATTTAATATTAAATGCGATCTACATCTGAGGATGATCAAGCCAGGCAGACGTCCCTGAGGCTCAGACTCTTAATCAACACCCTCTTTGTCGTTAACTTTTTTTGTGTTATTATTGTCGTCAGAGTACAAATCAAATCAATCAACAGTAAACAATATAAATAATGATAGGAGAAAAAATTATGATCCCGAGCATGTTGAGGAGTATCTGTAAGCATAAAAAATTCAAATATGTAGGGTTTTACGCTTATTTATATGGACGATATAATTTTTTAATTACTGATTTATTATGAGCATGTCACGTGCTTCAGTATATACCAGTGATGTAATTCAATGGGATGTACTAGCTTAACTTAACTAGGCATCGTGTCGACTCTTAATTTTCATTTGGAATTTCCTGTTTTCAAGTGTGAAATCTCGTAAAGTATTACATGAGTCACCTAATTAATCGTTATCAATAATTAATGCTGCATCTGTAAATGAAAAAGCAATATAAGCGATATCTGAAAATTTAGCATGATTCTCGGATTGTAATGTTGGTGCAGACGAGTGGAAAAATTCTAGCAGCGCAAATACTAAATATTTGCGTGATTTTGCGTAGTAGTGACGATCACTATTTTCAAACAAAAAGCGTAGACGGCTTTTTTAAAAAAATCATGGTTCATGGAAACATTTGACGAGATAAAAATACATTCATGCGATATAAATAAAGACTACATGCGAATTTTTTTGTTAGACCTTCTTGTCACATCAAAGGCTTCCCCTTTCACCACCATTTTTTACGACATCGCATCAATGTCATTTGTATTGCATTAAATGATGGAAGATATAAGTCTGTTTGAAACTTTGCTCAAATTGCGTTGAAACTACTGCTAATCTGTGTATATTTGACCTACATTTTCGTCCCCCGAAATATAACAAAAATCGGAGATCATCATAATCCTTTCCCTAGATATTATGATGGATGAGGATCAATAACGTTGTTTTTCCCGATAAACAATTATTATCAACCAAAAAATCATAAAATATATCTCATTTACGAAAACAGTGCAGTGACAACTAAAGTCGCACAAAAATATTTATCCATAAATTAGTTCAACTCGATAAAGCCAATGAAAGTAACGGTTGTAAAGGAATGAGTTGGGTAGTTTTTGAGCATCAGACAAATGACAGCCAATCGAATCTTAAATATTTCCTATAAATAAAGCGATGACGATACTCCTTTAAATTGAAAGCATACTTCTTATTAACACCAAACATTTTCGCCATTCTCCATGCCACACCACAACTACCACCCTGCAAAACGGTCTCCATACAAAACTCTTCTAAATTGTCACCAATCAAATCAAGCAATCAAATGTCATCATTCATAGCCATCCATTACACAATCAGCAAATTACACATACTATATTATTCCATACGTGCAAACTGGAAATATCTCAATTAAGAAGTATACAAGTACGTGTCAAGTGCTAAATATGTAAGTATACCTACCAACCTGAAAATTACCACGTACATATTAGCTCTACTCTGCTCTATAATTTTGTCCGATTTTCTTCCTAGTGTCATCAGTTTCAAAATTCCTACATATTATCCATCCTATAATGTTCCAACAAGAAAGATCAACAGTCTAGAGTCTATATGGCAGATGTTGGTTCTGGCTTTTGCATATGATCATGGGTTAATGGCATGCCCTCGCATGATGATCACTTGTTTCAGAAAACATTTTCTTTGTCATTTTTTTCCTCCTTATTTCCTACCACCTTTAAGTTATGTACGTAGATGACGTTATATGTGTAATATGCTTGTATTTCTCTTCACTGATGCAACATGAAAATGGAACTTGAAATTTTCAAGTAAATATCCCAGCTATACCATAATTAGTGGTAATACTACCAGTGACGTTTAGTGCAATAATAGCATAATATGTATTAATTACTCAAAAAAATCATACATCATCATGTCTCGACGACTCAAGAGCATAACCATATTAAGTAGCCAACTCGCATTCGCACTATTTAAGATCATTTTTAAAGCCCTTCCATTTGATTCAGCTGTTACCAGCTTCAACTTCATCTGCTCCTGCGCTGCTGCTGCTGCTCACAGAGTGATCAGTGATGATGATCATATAGGTTTTTCATACAGGAGCAAATAGAAAAAAAACATGCAAGATAACTTGTGTGTTTGTTTGTGACGATGATCATCTTTTGATGACGATGATATGATGAGAGCAGAAAAAAGCAGCAAAATGCGCAGTATCCTTTGTACCACCACAAAGACGGGTTGTGTTCATTGTTTTGATCATCATCATCAGTAGACAGAATCACTCAGAGAATCAGAAAATGTTGTTGTGTGAATGAGAAGGATATAGAAGCTCACAGAGCGTTTTAGCTGACGATTTTCTTTGTCTCTCTGAAACTTTTTTTTTACCTTTGCTATTCCCAGCTTTCAACCAGCACAACTGCTGAAATGGTATGCATTTTTGTGTAGGTTGTTTTGCTCGGTTCGCTGGCTGCCAGAGAGTTTGTGTATGTGTGTTTTTTTAGCTTTTGATGATATTATTGCTATCTTCACCGAACAGCGCATTAGTATATTTATTTTTCGCCTTCAAAAAATTAAGCCATTCCTACCACTGAAATCATATATCGCTACTATTTATGCACAATGTTTTCTGTTTTGCATTGCATCTCGTGATGATAATAATATGATCACACATCGACATTACCAATGGTTCAGTAGTTAGTCAGTCGAGTTTAGTGGACTGTTTTTTACAGAGTAGCAGCAGCAGCTCGTATAAAAATGTGTTTGTCGTCAGGCAGGCAATAGTGATTCGTCATAGGGAGAAATACAAACTGTGTGTATGCCAACCAGCTTAACTCTTTTGTACACATGCCTATAAGTTCAAGTCATTCACTTATTCAGCAGTATATACTACTGAGAAGCGGATCACATTTTTAGAAGGCATACCAAAAACAATTTTATTGTCGTATTCAAAGGATAACATTTTTATACCTAGTATGCCATTCTTGCATGGATGCCCCCATCATCATCCTTCTCTACTTTGTGTGCACACCATAAGCACCAGTTAAGCAATTCTCTATTGTGTTTCCTAGGTGCGTTGCCTTGTGTCGTTATTCTATGGAAGTTATCCCCCTTCTCTCTCTCTCTAGAGCTGTGGCAAACATTTGCTTTGAATATCGTTTTTTATTGTAATATGCTGCCTATAACTTTTTGGCCTTCCACTACTGCACTATTACTACCATGCTGCTATATGTATGCTTTAAATGTGATCATTTAAGTAGTATTACGTGGAAACGCTACGCCTTTTTAAGTTTGCTGATTCCATCATCATCCTCATTCCGAGAGTTGATACACAGCAGCGCAGCACACATAAAGGAAAGGAGACATATCATCAGATAGGTAGGCATAGAGATGCATGCATGGCATTTTATTCTTCGAATCGCTTAAAGCAAGACGCCTTGGTAGTACATGGGTAAAGGAACAAAATTATTTCAAAGGAAATAGGCATGTTTCTCTCTCTGTCTTGTTTGGAGAGTACCTGCAAATGTTGAAATATTCTTGGGCTCTGTAACTTACGTGCAAGAATACCAAGTTGGTAAAGTAGGTGGAGACCATTTGGCAGCTGATAAAGTTTGTTTCATCATGTGTGTATGTGAATACATATAATATGTATGTATTGATACATATATTTTGTAGGTTTTGTATGATTTACCTTACAATGATTTAGAGAGAAGGAATACCAGTTTTTTTTGTAAAATGTACACGTATGCATTATTATTGACCAACAACAGCAATTTTGCTTACATAGGCAGAACAAGTATAGAGAGAATCTATGCATTAACTGATGCATTCGTGGAAACAAAAATTGTATGGATATATATGTATGTTATTAGTAGAGACGAGTAGTAAAAAACAAGTAATACATTATATAAATGTGTAGTGTGTAGTATATTGTCACCAGCTCCAAACCATGAATTGTGAATGGCCTTAGCAACACTGTTTCGCTTGTATTCCACACTGCATGATGTATGAAATCAGCGTGTTCGTTTGTTGGTTCAACCACAAAATATGCTTCCTTTTACGTAATAATAATTTTTCCTAAATGCGTAGCCCAATTTCTATATTGCAATGCACGTGGAAATTAATTTTTCTCATTTCACCCCAAACATTTTTCAGGAGAAATGACCCACACAATTTTAGTAGATTGTGTTGATTATATTACTAGTAAATGATGTCAAAGCATTGTTCAATAGCTCATCTATAAACCATTATTGCATAATTAAAAAATGAATTTAATCGATTGTGGATGCCATAAATTAATTTGCATTTTCAGAAACAAGCCTTGTTATATAACAGTTATGAAAAGTTTGTTCCATTTTCCAGTCTACCATATGCATCCAATACAGGTTCTCCATTTCGAATAGTATGCAGTTGTTCTTTACAAGTGAAGAAAGAGAACTTGGCATTTGCCGAAAGGTATATATATTTTCAGTTTTTATATTACGTCTCTTATTCAACTTTATCACCATTTATCGTCATTATGGTATGCTGGTGATGATGAGTCCCGAGATCAGGACACGTCTCAGGATGATGTCTTCTGCCATTGAAGTTGAACTAAACCTTTCTTTCTCTCTCTCTCTCTTTGCTGCTGACTAACTATTACACGTTGAATGTTCAATGCTTCCTCTTTTGCAGCACTAGCAGGGTTTCTCCGTTTTAATCCATCCTTCCAACATAAAGTTTAGAAACGATGATGAATTCAGCAGTGGAGAATGCAAGTCATCCTCGTCATCAACATCATCATCTCCTGCAAACAAAAGCGGAGATACACACCACTACCACGAAAGAGAATAATGAGATAGAAACGTGAATACCAAACGTGTGTAGAGAAGGAAACGTATAATAAATAGGTAAAATAACCATTTTTTAAAAAACATTCTCTCTCTCCCCACATATTCCTTTCGTTCTATAATAACACATATTGAATGTGCTATATGTATGCTCCCATTTGAATTCCCCAATTCTCCACCGTGCAATCCACACACAAATGATGAGAAATATACGGGAAGGCATTGCCACCCCACATGCAGCAGGAGGAGCATTCATACACTAAGGTAGTCATATAAAAGAGAACAACCACATCGTCATCATCATTTTCCTCTCGCACAACAATAATACAACAGATAGAGAGACAAACCATGTATACATATTACACGTACAGTTAACAGTTTTCCAACTAGAGTCTTCGTCAGAGATCTATCCATATTACTGCACAAAATCCATTGATTTGTTGGACTTGCCTTTAGTCAGTGTAGTTTTTAGTGTGTCTCTTCTCATATCACAGAAAACGCCACATATAGATAGATAGAAAGAGAGGAGGAGGAAAAAGGGTTGTATGTCTGCAAATATATATATATGAGTTTGAGATCTCCTCTCAACAAAAGCAAACAAGAGTTTCTGGCGAAGAAAGCTTGTGTGTGTGTATGAATTGTAAAAATAAATCAGCCTGCCTGCCTGCTTGTATGTGTGCACACAGCCAAAAATGAGTAATCTCTACAACAGGAGGAGAGTTGCTTGTTGAAGCCTTTTTGATAAAACATTATATTTCTTGGTCTCATACGTAGTTCTGTTTCGTTGGGTGCAGCAACATCATCACCTCACCAGCAGCAGCAGCAGCAAATATTCTTGTTCTGTAATAAAAGGGGAGAACAAATTTTTTTTCTTCTCGTCCTTCGCCTTCTTAGAAAAAAATCTTCGTCATCCTCGTGCTATTTCACATTATTGCAATATATAGACGTAATATGCGCAACAACAATACACATAGACTAAGAAGAATAAGAAATAACGTTATCATCATCGCACGACAACAGCATCATTATTATCATCAGCATCATCATCTCTATATACTTGAAACAATTAAACTGCTACTACCCAGAAACTAATAATAATCACACAATAATTGATATAACTAGAGCCAAGTCAGTGTGTTATATAATACAATTTAAAAATATATAATATGTATAATAATTCTTGAAAAGGAAGATTAAGAAAAAACCATACTGGAATATTTTTTACCCGATATTTTGAAACTGGTCAGTCAGGAGAAAAGTACTATGCAAAAAGATAAAGAGACAGAAAGTTAGCGAGTGCGGAGAGCGAGATATATCTCTATAACAAATATATCTAGAAACAATAAAAGTTTTCTTTTTGAAACAACAACGCAATAAATATTGATAATCAAAATAGATTGTTTCAGTCAGTCAGTTTATACACATATTTAAAATACATATTATTATTTTTTTGTTCTCAATTCCCAGCCCTGCTGTTATAGTAGTTGAAAATTTATAATAGATGTATATATCTTATATACTTGATAAACTTTTTAAAACGTTTTTAAGGGCCAGATTTAAGGGATTTTGTTTGTTTTGTGTTGAATGATACAAAAAAAAGTAAGAAAAAAATCCAGAATATTTAAATAATAATTACATAAGAATAATCAAACAAAAAGTATTTTGTTCCTTATTTTTCCTCTTTTTTGAACTTAATTGTTGTTGTTTTGTTTCTCTAATTTAACATTTTGAGTGTGTGTGTGTGGTTGACTGTTGTTGTAAAGCAGTTACGATTACGACATATTAAATCTTAAATCAAGTAGGAAGTTGATTTAACATCACACACACATATAATATTACTATATACATATATTATTATTACATCGTCACATATAACTGTAGAAAGAGATACAAGTAACGTAACATAATATTGTATAAAAAAATATTAAATAGAGTTGATCGCAGAGCAGAGTTGGTAATTTTTTTGTTTACTAGTAATAAATACAAATACTTGTATTATTATTAATGTTACTATACTACTACTAGTACTTTACTCTATATATTACTATATTATTGCTATATATAATAATCATTGTTACATAAAAGTTATTTAAGAATTTAAAAAAGTGTTGGTGGTGGAAGTGTCTTGTTCAGAGAGCAAAAGAAGAAGAAGAAAAAAGGGAAAAATATAGCAATATAACTTCTACATACACAACTTCACACACAACTTGTAACATTTTTTGAAAAAGAAATAATATCAACGCAACAACGTCGTCGTTTGAACGTGAGAAGTACGTGTACACACAGACACACGTATAAAATAAAATCTATGTGAGTTAACTATTTTAAAGTTATACATAATATAATAATAACGATATTAATACTAATAATTTTTTAGCAGCAGCATAAACTATATACATTTAGCAGACGAAGAAAATTTATCAGCACATTTTTATAACAGTCATTCATACTATCATACATGTTTTTTAGCATGTAAAGAGCATGCATAATGATAATAGAGGCATATATATAACATAATGGTTGGTTAAAGTTTTTGCATTGATTTCAAAACGACCACAAAAGTAGAAAAATCTTGTAGCAAAAAGGAAAGAAACAAGGATTATAACTTTGTTGTAGAATGAGAGATATAATACGACTGTGAGCTGACTATTATATTTAGCAGTTTAATAGTTTTTACTCTACTCACTGATTGATGTACTGAATAATATTATTAGTATCGTATTATATCGTTATCCTACTATGAACAGGCCGTTGTTATACCTGCCACCTTTTGTTATGGCCTCCTCTTGTATTATTTTTTTGCGAAAAAAATGAAAAGATATTATGCGAAGGCAGAGAGAGATTTTAGCACAAAAAATGTTGTAAACGATGCATACTGAACATTTAGTAGGGATATTATAATAACATTTTTTAATATACATATCAGGTTGAGTAACAAAGGAATACTCGTAAATGGCAAAGTAAAATAAGTATATCAAGTTTTTGCGCAGTAATATAATATTTACCTTTCCTTAACTCCTGCATGGTTTACTGAAAAATCGCATAGGCGTAAGCTGGTTTTTCTCCATGTAACTATTCTATATGCAAATGCAACACTTTCATATTAATATAGTCAGTAAGGTTAGTCCAGACTAGGTTATTTTTTTCTTCTTGCCAGTGCTAAAAAATCCGTAGTAATTTGTGGTAGTTTTGTTATACAAGTGAAGGAAAATATATATAAATAAATTTTAATGGAATGTTTAAATAGCAGTTTAAATAAAACGGTTGTTACAGTGATTCATCCATTTGAGAGATAAGTAGTTAGTGAGGTCATCAAAGTCATTGAATTATTATGCAAGTGTCCTTTGTTCCTGTTTTGTTTCATTGTTTAACTTAAAAAAGTGTGATGGATGGACATCCGCAAATAATATATGCAATGTCATTCTTTAGTTCTTTAATACCAAAAAGACAAGGATAGGAGACAACAATATGTTATCTGGTTAAAAAATTGTTACCTCTTTTAGCCCTCTCTCCCTTGTGACCAGAGAGATCAACATCTCTCTATTATTTTCTTAAAAAAGAAACAAACTACTTTATATGCACTTCTCTGGTTGTTGTGGGTTTCTTGTTTGTGTTTCTACTTTTAAATGTATCATCATCATGATCGTCACCACAATAACGGATTTTTCTAATAGTTTGTGTGGGGTGCATGCACTTATTTTTCTTTCTTTAACTCGGTTCATTCAAGTTGGCTGACAGTGTAAGATAAAAAAAATTACTAAAGACGGTTTTAAAAACTATAAAAGTTAGACAAAGTAGTACAAACTATACTATATACTTACATTAGTATACCGTTTATTTCTCTTTCTATGCAACATACGGCGGCGTCGTCACTTTTAGTGAAAATTTTTTGGAGTGAGAGGAGAGAGAAAAGAGAGTAAAGAACTTTATGGAAGGATTCCAATTTTTTATTTAGGGTTTTAGTTTGTTGTCTATTTAAAATATCCATTTTTACTTGCATCCCATCCACTACCAGACTTTATTTTCTTTCAAGAGAGGAGGAGGGCAGGACACAAAAACTGATTTGTCGACTGCTCTCTCACCCTAACCAATTTAATTTATAGGGAAACTTTGTACATTTATTTAGGCTATTGTAAAAACTAACTGTAATAATAATAATAGTGTATCTAGAGGCATTGTTGTTCATTTTGGAAATAATTTGCAACAAGTTATAAACGTGACGTCATATTCTGTGTTTTTTTCTATGTTTTTACCCAGTTTCCAGAAACAAGTCTTCGCGAGAGAAACAATAGTCTACTAAACTATACTACTTCTAAACACACACTTAACTAGTACTACTACTATTCTACTATTTGTTGCTGGCTCACCCTTACACAAGAAGGAAGAAAGATAATAATTCCAGGAGACAATTTTCATAAATTGATGGAAGTCATTCGTCACATCTATCCCCGTCGTATTTCTGCCGCTTTATCATCACCATCATCATAACATTATATCTACACTGTTATATAAAATATAAAGGAACAAGTTCTTACTGTGACATCCAAGTTGGAAAAAAGTTAAAAATAAACTAAAAAGGTAAGCTATACTTTCCTTTCATTTTTCTTTCATGATTTTTTTCAAAGAACTGCACTGTGGTGGTGAAATAATGGCCTTACTCTGAACGTAATCAGTTTTCTTCCGTGAAATTGTGTGAATGTGCGTGTGATTGTGAGTGTGTGTAGGTTTTTTATTACTATCTCTGGTCAATTCCAGTGAATAGGGTTAAAGTTTTCTGTGACGATATTGGATATAGTTTATAGTAGTGTTATATAAAAGTATGACGGCGACAATAATGATAAGGTAGATAAATGATAACATTAATGCATAATAATGGTAGCGGAGGGCATATATTAATATTAGATTCGGAACATTTATTGGAGTGAAACTCAGGTGGAGTGACAAGTGGCTTAAATAATTTGACTATTGAAACTCCTTTAGCATGTATTTTTGGTATGATCATCGTCATCACCAAACATCGTAATCATCATGCATATATTTATAATCAAGATGGTTGTCGTCGTCGTCTGTATTTCTGCTGGGCTGCTCGTTTCACTGACGTCATATCATACAATCTACACACATTACATTGCACCTGACCTTGCTGGTAGCTTTGCAAAAGAAGCTCACATGGTTGTATTGTGTGTGCTACCATTATTGGAAATCTTTCCTGTTTAAAGAAATATAAAGTTTATTAGCTAGTATTATGCAGGAAAAGATGACAGAACAAAGACGTGAAAATAGTATAAGATTTTGTAACTGTCGTAAAATCTATTGTTTAGCTGATCTGTAAAATATGCTGGCGTTCATGTACAAAATTCATAATAGGGTTGAAATTTTATGGCTTCTCCTTTTTAAAAACTGCCAATATGTTTGAAGGATTCGTAACTGAAGTAAAAAACGATATTGTCAAAAAGTCCGAGAGAAGCGTTTTTAAACATTTTGTTTTGTTGGGTGTTTGTACAACAATAAGGAAAACTGGTGACGTGTTTCGTGGTGCATGGTGGTTGGATGGTTATGATGACGCATCGCAGTTGCAAACTTGATTCGTAATTCGTAGTATTTTATGAGGAGACGGTTTTTCTTCCTTTCCCTCACTAAATCACGTCACCGATCAATGCAATAATGGTAGCTTCTGTAGTGACTAGTCACTGCACGTATTACAGAGCTTGTTGGTTCGTTGGTTGGTAGTTTAATAATCATAATTATTTTATTTATGTGAAGATGACTAAGGCAAAAGCGACTGCACAGTTTTCCTTTACTTAGCTAATCGTAGGGATTTAGAGGAGATTTGCCATTTTGGCAAATAACAACTCGCAGGAGAAGGACTAATAAAAGGTCTAATGATAATACATTGTTGTTGTTGCGTATATTTATGCACATGTATGCAATAATGTAAGGTAGGTTATGTTAAATTGCGAAAAAAAGTGTGTCGTCCGTTGTCCATAGAAGGATACATGATGCATTCTCAATAATAATGTACAAGTAGCTTGCAAAAAATGCACCACAGTAAATCACAAAGGGCACTTTGTTCCCTTTATACATCTTTTGACAATGATAATGACAAGGATTTCTCACTGAAATACCACTATTAAATATATTATACGCATTGCATTGCATTGTTATCTGGTTATCTTTGAGCAATTCCACATGGTACATAATCATTAATGATGTTTGATTGCTAATTCCATGATGCAATGCTGAGCTGATAACGAGTCATTCGTATTAACACGAGGTGAACTTGATCCTTAGCAATTTTTGCTACATTTTAAATCAAAAGTTAAAATCAATTCTTATTATTTTTCATCAATAAACCTAATTATGGATGTTAATTTTTGATGCGGACAACAAATTGGGGTTTCCAAAAAACATGCTCATATTCCAATTTTCATATGTTTACACTGCGCTGTGTGTGCAGCCCCAAAGGAACAGGAAATGCAGGTGTTTTAGCATGCTTGCTCGTTTGCACGTTCCACTTGTTCAAAAACAGTTGCATTAGAATTGCTTTTACCTTAGCGCCAAATATAGTTGTGCAGTCGTTGCTTTTACAACTGTTTGTCCAGCAATGCTGTACAAAATTTTATAGGTGTTACAAGAAATATTTAATGTGGTACTGCTCTATACCTGGAAATGGCTCAAATGCCACCCGTACAGCAGTGTAGGGTGCTGTAGAAACGTTCATTGTTTTCCTTTGAAAGCATGGAATTGGCTATTGATTAGCTGTTATTTTTATTACTATTTTTTATATCCTGCTGGTGGCTAACTTGTTTGCATTTTATTATATTGCTACATATTTTGTTTTATTTCCTTCCTTTTTTCCTTTACTGCTGTGCCATATGCGTTGGTCACACAGTTATCTATGACAATTTTAGTGACTCTGTTTAAAAGGAAGGAAAGTAGCGGACACATACACAACAACGGAATGCACATTATTGCAGTCCAGTAGTCTTTATCAATTTTCTTACATTTTTTGTGCGGAAAAGGAATCCATTATATTTCTCCTTAAATGCATACCATCCATAAAAAATGTTTCGTTTCAGTTTTATGAAAAAAAATAATGTAAAAAAATATGAGCACATAGTGTACCTACCACTATAGTTTTGTACCTCGCGTCCTCCCACAACTAGTTCTATATGCGTTTATGCATCTATCTCGTTATGAAATGGAAATTGAAATTGTTATCATGTGGAAGTGGAAAGAAATTTGATGAGAAAAGGAAAAAGCATGTTGTTTACCAACTTTTTTTTCAGCCTTTTAAACCTACCAGCAGTAGTAGTGAAGGAGTAGCAGCCACATTGACTTTAAGTAACTGTCTTGCTCTGCTGCTTCCACTTAATGTCAGTTTGCTTGCATGCCTTACCACCATATCAATAATACGGTCATCCTCAATCCTCCTCACTACTACTACTACTTCATAATAATAATAATAATAACCTCTTTGTTTGTTACCATTGCATTAATTATACTGCCACCACTATCTATCTCGTATCTGCTACTACTCACCTACCTACATACATACTACTCCCTTGTTCACATTTTTTCTTTGGCTCAGGCTCATCATCATTCATTATTGCTACATTATCGACTTCCTTTCTTTACCTCCACCTTATACTCATCTTCCGTTCGTTCGGTACGCTCTTCCTTTGCACTCGTGCTCTCTTCTTCTGCAAAAATACAAGAAGCAGCACCAGAAGGAGTATTATGTATCCATCCATGTGCAATGTGTCTAGAAGGAACAACCTTTGAGAAAAAAGTAAGAAAAAAATCTTATTTTTTTAAAAGTGCACTGCTCCCTCCTCCCAAGTATCGTGTACTCGGTTCCCAGCAGAGTCAAGCACAAGCCAAAAGTTTTGTATATAAAACAGACTTGTAAAAAAGTATGCATGATATAAACATAATTTGTTGTGTGCACCATTGGTAATCTAGATATTGTTGGGTTTGAGGAAAAGATGATGATCATTTTCATTTCTGTGTATTACGTATGCACTCTACCCTTGGCTCTTTCTGCCTCACCACCACCACCACCATCAACATCCTCATGATCATATCAGTTTTTTAACCGTACCCGTTCAGCTCATCTCCATTTTTTCAAACGGGCATATAGTAAAATTGCAGCTGGGAGAATGCATATATATGCATTATAATGAACTGCATTGTTCTTCCATTGCACTTACTGCGTGTTTGTTGGTTGTTGTTGTCGGTGTTGTTTGCATGATGAGATGATGTGATCCAAGTTGAATCCCCTTTTTTACCATCCACCACACTACCACCACCACCGTCACATCCACCATCATTGTACTTTGTTTGTATATATATTGTCTATCTATGGCCTGGCCTGCTCATCTTTTTTTACACAGCAGAAAAAAGTTAATGTGCCACATACAAAATTGTATTACGCATTTTTCGAAACATTAGCAGCAAGCATGCATATATAACTTATGTCTATGGCTAGGCTGCTGGCTGGCTGGCAAGCAGGTTTTTTCCTCTCTTTGTGGTTGTTGTTGTTGGCTTAAATGTGAAAGGATTATGGCCTTTATATGACTGAAACAGAGATTCAGAGAAGAAGATTCAACATCCAACAGAATAATAAGTCTAACTCCTTCGACATTTTGTAGTCTGCAGCCAGAGCCGTAATAGAACTAACTAACTAATGTTCCTACAAAAAGCACCCCACCACCACACATTCAGTATGTACCAATGGTCGTCTTTTTTAAGCTCTGCTTCTGCTCCTGATAAAAAACAAGTTGATGTTGGTAGGCCTCTTTTATGGAGTGTTGTTTTGGGATGGATCTGTGATGCTGCTGCTGAGAAAATATCATCTTATAGAGCAGCAGCATTTATTAGTGTTACTTTATATGCTGCAACAACCATGTTTTTGTGTGGTAATAAGAACGCCTACGGTGACGGCTTTTCTCGTATTCTTTAATGCATCTCCTCTCTGGCTGACTGACTGACGTGCTCAGAGTATCATCATCGATCAGAGAATAAGAGTTTAAGGCATAAAAATAACATGTATTTAGCAGTATTTAAATACTGATGAGAAGAATATATGATATGATGGTTGGTTGGTAGAAAAAAGCGCTGGTGGTGGTGCTAAAATTGTTTGCAAAGTTGTAAATATGTATGCTACTCTCTCTCTCCTGCACACACGTACTCATTTACCCTTACAAAAAAATACAACGTAAATGGCGAAAATTATAATTAGGTAGTAGACTGTGTGGAATGAACAAGTACGTTTAAAAAAATGGTCGTGGCAGTTGGAATGAACAGCCTTGGAAAAGCAAGTCCAAACGAAAGGCTTGCAGTTGTCTTCATTATCATTCGATATGACATAATGGAAAAAAAATGATTATACGTAACATAAAAAAGCTCATCTTATTCTCCCCTGCATGCATCCGTAATACCCATAATCAGCATTCTCCAATTTGGCACACAAAGAAACACACACGTTACTTTGTTGATGATGATGCTTTTGGGATGATGCATGATCTGCAAACGAAAAGCAAGGAAACCGTAGAAGCGGACATGTGATTCTAGGAAAAAGCAGGAGGATGAGATTTTCCTTTGGAGAATTAACCAATTTTTTTCTCTACTCTCCTTGCCAGTCTACACGGTACTCTGAATTACATTCTACACGTTTCTTTCATCATCATCTCATCCTTTTTACAGCTGTGTTCATAGTCCACGTATCTGTTTCCCCTGTTTCCCTGTATCCTGATGCATGAAGGTAGCAATACTGCACGTTTAATCTGTCCAAAATAGCTCACCCGTCGTCGTCGTCCACTCACTACCGCCCCACCACCACCACCACCATTTGCTCTGCTCAATTTGGTGAATCCACATTTCCCTGAGCGGTGGCGATGGTAAAGGTCTGCCTGCCAGTTGCCTGGAGAAACGGTTACATAACATGGGTTACTAACTGGTTTACTCCAATCAATAACGTGATGCTATTCAGGCATATGGAAACATTACTCTTGTTTTGGCGACAAAACTGGCTACGACCAAAAATGTATAAAAGGATTTATTATTATTTTTGTATCAGTTTGTCCATTTATTATCGACTGTGTGTGTGTTATGCGTATCTGCTGTTTCAGGTTATTTACATGTCATAAAAGCAAGTACGATATTTGAGCATATTAAGGAGAGCACATAAGGAAAATAAAATTATCAGTAACTACATGAAACGATTTGCATAGCTGACAAACAAGATGATTCAGCCATTGGTAATAATAATAATAATGATATGACCGCTTGTATCCAGAGTGTTCGCAAAAATTTGTGGAATGTCTGATGATAATGAAAAACATTTATATACAGTACTGCTGCTGGTGGTGGTGGTGGTGCTCGCATATATTTTTATTTGGAAGTTTAATTCAGTAAATAAATCAATAAAAATGTATCCTAGATTGGGAGTTTTAGAGAGATGGACAGCCACGACTGGTTCTTGACGTGAGGCTTGGCTGCATACCAAAACTTCATAGGTCAACTCCAACATAAATCGTATAAAAACGCTTCTAGCCCCAAGAGAGTGGGGGAAAGGCATAAGGAATTACAGAGAATAAAAAAATCACCATATTTTTTCTCAGTTTTTTTGGTGAGTAAGGCATGTTTGCACCTGGTTTCATAAGGATATAAACTAATTCAAGTATTTTTTTGTGTTAAGCAGATAATGGTTCAATTAATTATATGGTTAATAAACACGCGGATAATTTTAACCTTGTAGTACAGTAATTAGTATTAATTGGCTTGAATTTAAGTATGCACAAAATGCAGTTTTACTGCTACTAGTTTTACGTAAAGAGAAATGATAATAAAAGCTTCCGAATGTATCGTTTCGGTGGTAATTTTTTTGGGAATTCCGTACCGATACTTTCTTGGCAACCTTTTACAACGTATCATAATCAAACTCATGACCTCGGTGACTTGTGACTTTTCTTGTAAAAACGCACGGCCCTCGCTCTGTCTTATAGTTTATTGCCAATGGTACATTGTAACTAAAGTATGCATGCAAATAATGTCTGTAATTTTTTCATACATTTTCTGCGGATCTCTATTTGATAGGATTGTAAACACCAGAGTACATTATGGGCATGTTATAGACTCGAAGAGGTTGGCTGCATTGCATGTACCGTGTTGTTTTTTATTGTTGCAAAGTTTGATAATATGAGAAGAATTGTGCAAAAGGAAATGCAGAGCGGATTATAAATGGGGTATACAATATATAAATGTGTATACCGTACATTCTAGTCAGTACATTGATGCATGTAGGTAATGCCTGTAATTATGTAGGGCTCGACGAAAGATCAACAAAAATCAGAAACCAGTAAAAAGTAAAGTAGTTGAAGGATACTCGAATAATTCTGGCAATTTACTTTCTATTATTTTTTTATTCTGTTTAAAGTTTGACGTTAATTCTCCACTTGCACCTCTTCTGGCGTAGATTCGCATTTATCGTGTCGTGATTACTTGTTTGCTTTATTGCACATGGCACCTTAAAATTGTAGGCATACATATAATAGGCAGGTATACTATATAGTATGAATATATAACATAATTTTATGGGGATAGGCTTAATATTTTGTATAGAAATGTGTATCGCATTTCTTCATCAAGAGTCCATGTCCATTTTTGTCTTATTTCTATCTACGTTTTTATGTCAAGCTTAATATTTCTGTTTTGTGCTACACGGCACGGCTAATAATAACAGTGTATTTTTCACTCTGTCAGTGTGTTCCTTAACGCTTCAATGAATGTTCTCAATAGTAATAAAAATTAATAAAACTTTTATACTATTTTTGTATTGTCTCACCAGACGTACGCGTATAATATGTTGTATGTGCATAGTTTTGCTCTAGCAATTGCACTTGTACGAAAAAAAGTAACTTTTTTAGTCGGTCTCGGTCACACATTCCTGTAGAGCGTGATTTTGTGATCATGATAATCTACCAGATAAATTGGTAGCGACACAAATTTTGCAAGTTATTGGAAATAAAAGGCATTTATTGTCCCGCTCTTACATATGGCGTCCATTTTTCTTGCTACTGCACTTTAATGAAATATGGATAAGCTCATTGTTGCATTTATGATTTTTTTCTGTATTTTGCTAACAATATAGTCATGTAAAGTATGGATACACTTTTTGTGTGTGTGGAGCTGTTGGTTACAGCTACCAATGAACTTTTGTCAGCCAGACTGTCTGTGATAAGAACTTTTTATCTTATTATGTTTAGTCTAGAATATTTTTCAGCACATAATAATAAAAATATTTGCCCGCTCGTTAACTTAAATATGGTTCGATATGATACGTCATATAATTGTGTATGGTTAAAGTAATGGGATTGTCATAGTACAATATCGCTTATTCATACTCATGAGGTGGATAAAACTTTGGAACGGCAACGGCAGTTTCCAGTTTCATAATTCATCTATTCCCCTGTTCATTTTATGCCGATGAGATGATTATGCGATAAATGGGACTATGGAATGCATGGGAACAAGCAGAAAATCGTTATTATTCATCATCGAAAAAATAATGGACTGATAACCGAAATGAGAAATCGTACTCATCCATTTTCTCCTCTTCCTTTCTTCTTATTTGCGCGGTGTTTCAGTTGTGAATAGTACTTTTGGAGTTTGGACTTGCATACAAAATATACGCAGCTTTGTACCTTTGTCACATTGTCACCGTGCCGTGTAGTCATCATCATGATTACAGTTCCAATTTTGTACGCTTACAATTTTCAAGTTGATGTTGTAGTAGTAATCCGATAAACACACACATACAACATACGTACTTACATATGCATGCATTTACGAGATGGCATGGCATTGATGACCAATTTTTATACCTATTTCTCCGTAATTCCTTAGATTTGCATAGCAAATAATAAAATATTAACGCGGTAAATAGTAGCGAAACATGGTACATAAAATGTATTCAATGCCACTAGAGAGAACAACATATGCATATAATATCCTAAGGTGAAGACCGTTATAGCTTGCTCCTTGCATGCAAAAATTTACAATGTTTTTGTATGTCGTTTTCAAGGAAATTCCACGGGATTGTCCTGGCAATGGATTGTACTGTTTTCTCGTGTTTTTATTATTATTATTATTACTACTAAAGCAATAGCAAATCATCGGACATGGTAACAACAACAAAGGAATAAGGTTTACAACAAGGAAAGAAGTAGTGCAGCAGTGAAGGGATAAAAAAATAGAGAGAGAGACCATTCGGTAGACATCATCTGGCTGGCTTTAGAAACTGAAGGTTGCAGACAAAACAGACAAGGCAACACAATAAGCGCTTACACACATATATAAAAACCTTACAACATTTGAGCATACATATTATATATCCAACACATATTATTAAACTGATGATAGACTTGCATATCATGAAAAAAGTTGATATGGCCAAGAAAGAAGGCAAGAGCAGGGAAAAATGTATATAATGGAGTGAGTGTGTGTTGAAACCCCGTGTAGAGCAACTTCCGTAACCCCACATCTCGGTTTGCTTTTTCGCTGCTTTTGTGTCCAATGCTGCTGCTATATCATGTGAGTATATTCGATTCTCTCTCGTCTGAAAAAAAACTTTTCGTTTCACTCCATATCCACATGCTATTCATTTTAGGTATGCAAGTGTGAGTAAAATGGAGCTGTGTGTATGTGTGAGCTTCTCTTGGTAAAAGGTTCATAGAAGTTCTCTCTCTCTGCTCGGCTTGTATTAAAAAGAAAGGAAGAGGCATACACACTTGCTGATATAATATCGTAGCAGCAGCAGCAGCGTCGTCGTCGGTAAATACTGGTTCAGACGCAGCAACACCAGATGAACTTATACTACTTCTCTGAGAGAGTCTTCACGCTTTTCCTTCTACACTTCTTACATGAATGTGTGAGTGAAGGAGGAAAAAAAAGAGTGCAGTATGGTGGTTGGTAGAGTGGTATATACGGTTTTTGTAGAGAGAGAAACGTAGCAACATTTTACACGTACTCTCAAGTTAAACTTTGAAAAAGCTTGCACATCGCTGAACAGCATAAATATAGGCATACTAGTAACAATTGTACCAAAAACTTGCTCCTTTTTATATATGCCAAAGGCAGTCATCAAAGAACTAGTTGGGTTTGGGATGATGATGATAATAATGATGACAACCGTGTGGTGGTGGTAGTAGCAAGCAGGAGCAGAGAGAGGGGCATATTGTGAGCAGAGTATATTGAGTTGGCTGAGTAATAAGAGAAAAAAGGGAAATAATATTATTATGAGCTGTTCTGTTTTCTTAACCAGCTTAAAGCTCTTCTACAATAGAGCGAGCAGAGAGAGAGACTTAATTCGTCATACTAAAATAAAATTATATACTTTTCACCAGGTTCAAAGGAGAGAGAGAGAGAGGAAATTGATCCTTTTCTTGAGTCTATAGGTAGTCGATGAAATACTGTCAAAAGTACAGGATTTCGTAGTAAATATGAGCAGCTCACAATTACTGTCAAATGTCACAATTTATATAGCGATTATAGGTAATAAATGAAGTTTAATGCAATTAGGTACAGTTATTCTTTTATAGAGAGGTAATTAATGGGCTAATGTGTGCATTGGGTGGATTTGAGAAGGTTCAATTAGAAACAATAATTTTGCCCCTAATTTCATGCTAATTTTCTTAGGGTGATTCACATAAAGCGCTTGCATTGGTATATAATGTTTCGTTATTTGCTGAATATTGAACTATACTACTGGCATGGTAGCAAAAGTTACAACAAAGTAGAAGAAGGCAGGCAGAAGAGGCACATGATGTGCACAAGCAAAAAAATATAATAAGCATTTTGCGTCTCCAAACCAAGTTAAAGCTCTATGATATTAGTCTTGTCTTGAATTTAGTTGGAACTAAGAAAGAAGCAGTTGGTTAGAATTTTGAATCAGTCATTTTCATTTTCCTCTCCTCTTCCACTTGCTACCAATGTTAAAAATGTGATGCATGATGTGTGTTGGTTTTGTATGAGGATCATGGCTTCTTTTCTGATGCTGCTACTGGTGTGACTCCTGTGACTTGACTTCTTTATGAACAAAGAAACGACAATATCAAAAACGTCTTCTCGAACAGTATTAAGTTTGGTCATGATACATTGTACGTCTATAAACGCGGATATATATTTTATGAGATGCAAATGCGAGTAGGTAGATAGGTAATATCGAAAGAGGATGTAAATCATTATAAATAATGTCTATATATAAAACGACTACTTCAGTAGCAGTTGTTGTGAGTGATCTTCTTCTTTTTTCTTCCGTCAGTATAACAAAGTAGCTTTCGCTACCTAGTAGTAGTAATAATGACAAGCATTCTTGTGACATTTGATTCCCTGAAAAAAAAACGCTATCTTCTGCAGACGAATCAAATTAATCTTCTTAATGTCCATTTAGGTACTCTGCATTATTTGCATAATAAGTCTGATAACTTCTTCTGGCAATTTCTATGCCTTCTTCTCCATACAAGTAGCATGGAGACAAAAACCTTTTTGAAAAACCATTCACCAGAAATATGTCGGTGTAGATAATTTTTATGTATATTGTTATTACCACTACTACTTTAATGTGGCTATACACAACTACCTACCTTCTTTTTCTCATCCAGAGAATAAAAGATCAGCAGATTTAAGAAAAAAATATTATTGCCTGCGTGATTTTTTCCTTCGTCATTCTTTTCCTCCCCGTCCATACAACCTCTCTCTCCACGACGAACCATGTTTTCTTGAAGACGCTACCAAAAAGTTTTGTATTTGCATAGCATCCATCAAGAAAACAATTTTCTTGTTGTTGTCCTCCTGCTCAAGAAACTATGAGCAACTGAACAAAGTTGGTGTCTTATCATCATCATCCCTCTCTCGCTTCTCCGTCGTATTTGCTCAAAGTGTACCTTACCACTACACCAGTCAACCAAAACGTAAAAAATAATAATGATAATGAAAATAAAATATGCAATATGATTATGCGTACTCATATTATTGAGCATAGTGGTAGCAAAGTAGCAAACACAGAGTACTAGCTGCATAGCCTTCATTATTTCAACACACACACACACAAAACCATCAATCCATTCCAAAAGTATTAAAAGCGATGCGATGTCGTAGTATCACCATCGCAAATCGCAACATGATGGTTTCAAACTTTTCAGTGTGAGAACTGCATACACATCCCATTGTAAATAACATCATATACTCCCCTCCTATTCCACTAGTAAAAATCTCATCTATTTTACCAATAGTATAAAATGCAATATTCTCTGAATCCATCATGGAGACTGTTTTAAAGGCGTTTTTATACATACTCTATATATTATTATGCTTTGCGCTGCTGCGCGTTCAATTCAATCGCTGTACTGCTGCTGCGACTGTGTTTTCAGGCTTCACTTTTTTGTATCGTTCCCTTTGTTCCTCTTGTACATGTTATATATGAAAATGAAAGAACATCTCTATCTACCTACCTACATTACACACATACAAGATGATAATATATTATTTTATGTGTGAGTGTGTGTATGTGCATCATGATGATATGAACAAAGGCAAAAAACCTGAGTCAAGCTTCGCCAGCTGTGATATTGCCAGATGGATTATTGTACTTATTTGAATGGGCCACTTGGTTGTTGGCGTTCGTCGATCAAAATACTAGTAAACTCCCCACACAAACACACATGCTTTTGCTGCATGCAAAAGTAGACAGAATCCACTGGCAGCCCCATCATTATCATGATCATGATAACCCTCTTCTGTGTATAACCAAACTGCGTCGAAGTTTTTATGGGAACTCTATATATCACGCAGAGGCAGACAGACAAACGAAATAAGTGAAGCTTAAAAGGAAAAAAATATACCTTTTTTCAGTACTCTCTGCGAAACAAACAACGTCAGTAGTAATATATCTTATGGCTTTGGTGATGGCTCTCTGGCATTCATAATGATGAATACAACATGTATGCATGCATATATATAGATTTCACAACAAACCAGCTCATTGCCAGTTTGCTCTCCTGCTTCTTTTACTCATTTAAAACTACAACAATTATTATTGTGTCTATCAAGTAAGTAGTAGTAGTAGTAGCAGTAGTTGCGTTGCATTATTAAGGACGTGGTATGTTAGTTATGTGTACACATATTACGTACGTAAACACATGCACGGTTGAGACTGTTGAGAGAAATAAAGGTTTTTTTCTTGAAAGAGAGAGAACCATGCGAGCATTGCATGCACGTTTGGTTTTATTGATGATGATGATGATAGTTTTCAGTTAGGGAGTTTGGGACGACAATGTGCGTGTAACGTAGTTTTACACTCGGACTCTAGTAGATAGACAGAGGTGAGTAACAATGATCATATTTTTTGGGATAACAAACAAAAAAGCATTGCTGAGGTTGCTAACAATGATTATATATGAGGTTTCCTATATATAAAACTTGTAGAGAAGGCATTACAACAATATTTCATATAAATTCATGTAGGGGAAAAAAAGACACTTGCTTGCAGCAGCAGCAGCAGTGCTTAAAGTTTACATTGTTGTTTTCCCTATGAATTGTACACAGATTATATATTAAAATACATTCATATAATATGTTTTACAAAGACTCACTCTTGTCGTTTGTTCGTCAGAGTCGTCACCACATAGAAGCATACATATTTTTTAAAGCAGAACAACAGTTTAACAAAGAGAATGACATAGACAGAAAAATAACATAATGCGTGTACAAAATAGTACACAGGAGATATATCTCTGACGAACAAAATGCAATAATGAGAATGAGAGGAGGAGGATGATCTTATGCACTTGATAGCTTATAGTATTGTTGTTAAGCTGGATGGATGATTATCGCGTAGAATATATATATTTTCGCATATTTGTATGCCTTTCATATACTTGGTATATAAAATACGCATCCTGCATAAAAATCTATACTGCGCGATGCGATGATGCTGCATCCTTGTTCATAATATGTTGAGTATATATCTAAGCCATAGTAATATTTTTCGTAATAGTTAACTATGCATGCAAAGATATGGGCAATAAGTGAAGAAACGTTAAAAGTTAAACTGATGATGGTGTGTGGTGAGTAAGCCAGAGAGTCTTAGTTTTGCTCAGAGAGTGTCCGTATGCGCGAGTGTGTGTCCGTCCGTCGTGTCGTCGTCAGTGCGTTGGCTCTGTAGAGTGGAGAGCGAGTGTGTGTGCAAAAATATTCTAAGCAAGTGCATGAAAAGTTATAAAATATTCAGTTAAAATGGCCAATTTTTCTTGTGCACTGCGCACCACCACCACCACAGACTGCAGTTTATATACTTTTGTGAATAGAAACTGAATATTATGTGTAAAAAATGAAACATTCTCGTCGTCATTACACGCTCTCGTGTTTCTGTGAAGAATGTGCTAATTTCTGTAAATGTTTAATGTATAGTAGATAATATTTTTTTAAACAATTTTGCTCATTATACGTTTTTTTACTTTGTTCCTGTTTGTTACAGAATTCTACTATTGACGAAAAAAAAGTAGCAATCTCAATTTTCCTATAATAATATATTTCTTTAAAAAAGATACTACAAAAAATACCTACACGTTAAAAAGTTATATATAAAATATTACGTAAATAACAAAAAATCAGAAGAAATGGAAGGTGAATCAAATGGTATGGAAGGGAATCAGTCCCGTTGTCAGGCTGGATGTGGATATTTTGGCAGTCCTGCAACTGATGGACTCTGCTCACTGTGTTACAAAGAAGTTCTCAAGAAGAAACAGCAACCTCCAACAGGCAGCTTAAAAATTCCGTCACCTCAACGGATTACACCGCCATGTGAAACCCGCACAACTCCAGCACCCCAGCCACCTCAGTCAAAACTGGTAAGTTGATATTTTTTGCAAGATTATTTCATGGAAGGGTGAAGGTGGTGAAAGTGGATTGTCTCTGGGGAGTAATTTTGGGAGGGGTATGGGAATGTTTGGTGTGAGATGTGTGTTTAATGTATGGGTTTAATTGTTTTGTGTTCCAGGATGCTGAAGGAGAGGGGTCAGTTCAAGAAAAGGCACTGACGGCACCTGCAGATGCCGCCGCTTCATCATCTGCCGTCGCCGCCGACTCAGTCCCTGGAACAAGTACGAGCAGCCCCTCTGGATCTGAAAGCAAGAAAAAGTCTAACAGATGCCAAGTATGTCGCAAAAAAGTCGGGCTCACAGGTATGGATCAGCTACTCATGATTATTTAATACGGGTGTCATTTGAAATGATACAAGACCGCCAGAGGACGTCTTGTCCTTAATAAAAAGTTAATATTTTGCTATACATTTCTCTTCCTGAACAAAAAAGTTCGAACATCGTGTGTTGTCAATTACAGGGGTTGAGTGCCGTTGTGGAGGTTTGTTTTGCCATCAGCATCGTTACAGTGACGAACACGACTGCTCTTTTGACTATCGGCAACTTGGCGCCGAGGAAATCCGCAAGAACAATCCAGTTGTTGTCGGCGAGAAGATCCAGAAGATTTGAAGTTCACTAAATGTAGATGTCTAACGCGCTAAGCAATCCCAACGACTACCAACTTACAAACAACCTAGATATACCAAACAACTCAATACTTGTACATCTTATGTATTGAATGAAGTACACTATGACATTCCGCCGACGTCGCCATCCCAATATGATCGACCCTCGAATTCGAACCCTCCAAATTATATCCTTCATTTTGACTCTGAAGAAGTATAACACACAGTATGCAATAGACTTAAGTTCATCATAACGCAAATGTTTCTTTTAGTAATTTTGGTTGATCTTTATTCATCTGTTTAAAAATCACTTATTGCTGTGCTGTTATGAAGATACCAAGATATTAGCCTTTTCAACTCATACGCATTTTAGTAAGTTGTCTTGCATTGTAATAAAGTTGTAAGATTTTTTCGGGTGATTGTAAAAATGGTTTCTTATAAAACAGTCTTTCATTACGTTGAAATCTCCAATTGCTACTACAACTATCTTTATTTCTATTTATTCTTAATCTGCATAAAAACCTTTTACTGAAAAAATACCTATTTGTTACCCTTGGAACATCATTCATACTAACATTCGCATTCTCATTCTGTTTGTCATAGTTCCATTGAACCTCTGATTAGTCGCATTTTTACTACCCTCATATAATTTTCAACTCAGGTGCATCTACGACTCCAACTTGAACCGCGCATCAGAAAATCCACTGTATTTTTTACCACTGTATGGAACATTAGCATAACAATGACTCACTGTTTAACAGTTTAGTACGCATAAAACCAATGCAGGACGTAGGCATGAAGGAGATAAGTTGCGAGAAACTAGGCTACTGCGTATCTGTCAACGAACGGAGGGACCTGAAGCTGTTCCAATCTGAATATTGGGTCAACATATTTGGAATAAGAATCCACTGCATCATGGCGCATCGTAAAAATTTTTCCCTTATCATGTACGCATTTTCAACTTTTTTACGCTTTGGATAAAGTGATAATTACGCCGTTTGGAAACACATATGAAATACCATGCCAACTTTCGGGGTGCTAGCTAGTCGTTAAATTTCCTATTCCATGACAATAAAAATGCACAAGGGGGACAAACACTTGTTAAAAATTGCAGATAAATAGAAGGCACTTTTATTTATTATATTATTACGTATTTCATATTACGATACGATTATTATTATTTTTTATCATGATGAGCAGGTATGCAAGTAAGTAACCATATATAATAAAGCTATACAAATTACAGTTTAAACTTTGCAACAAGCATGTCTAACAAAATATTAAAGCTTACAGCAGCATCTTTTTTTGTTTAATTATTATTCTATCTATCTAAATCTATAACTTCTAGGTAATGATTTTTAAACGATTTATTTATCATTAATACAAGGTGACTTGCTAAATTATATATTTATATGTATATTATCAATACAAATAGACGTACATATGAAATCAGCTACATAATATATTTAGCTATTTTTACTATAAGGTAGTAGCAAACTTCTACTTTTGTTTTTTAAAAATTTACGATTTATCAGCATATTTTTTGCATTAATAATTATTACCAATTGGTTTATTACCTTCATCTCTTCTCAACAATAATCATATTTTTTTAATAAAAGCGACAAAATATAAGCTTATTATAACGATATATTCGTGTAATAGTAATATCTCCATCTTGCACAATATTTTTTTACCCCGTTGTTTTTAAAAAGTACAATTAGTAATATTCAAGCTATCTAACTACATTATTATTATTTTATTTAATAATGAACCCGGTTGTATCCGTTGATTTTTTTCTTTTTTAAAAGCTATACAATTTCATTATGTGATCCAAATACCGAAAACAATTATATTTGAATTTCAGAACTGTACCGAAAAAGTACTTACGGTTGAAAAACACTTTTTGGCCACAATGAATATTATATTATGTATATATATTATAATCTCAAAAACTCGAGGAATCTGCTTAAAAACAGTTATATCTTAAAGACTTACTGGTATCCTTACACAAATTCCTTTAACGCAAAATCCTAATCTGGTTAGTTTGTCAAAAAATTATAAGCATTTTTTCACCTTCCTAAAACCCATAATAATAATTGATTTTTTTAGAAATGGAAGCACACTGACTTTACGAAGCATGAACCTGAAATAGATAGATAGTAGTGGTGTTATATAAATTGCAAGATTATTACATTTATTAATTATATATGCATAAGCAACATCGGATATACGGCTTTTAAAAAAATACGAAAGGGAAGAACACATTGCCTTATTAATGTTGTATGTATTTATAATAATCACTATATTATAATTACTAAAAAATTTACCATCATCACCTTATAACATCCACACTCCTACATACAAAGTATCCTTTCTTCTATTTATGATTAATTATTACATAATATTATTACTTCGTCCACAATTAAATACATTTTTAACAACGTAAAATTACAAACGACACCTTATAAACTTTTGCTGGGTTATTACTTTTTTTTCCTTCTGGAAACATGTTCCCGGAAATACTGATATAATATATGCAAGATATAGTACAATTGCTACACACGCTACCTACAACCTTAAACGATAACGAAAAAAAATCTTGATTAAAATTCTAAATAGATTTTACTTTTAATCTGTGGAATATAATACTAAAAAAGCCATTATAAACAGCAAATTTTTTTATGCCATATAAATCGTGTGGCAGTTGTTAGCACCAAATCAATACTCCTTTCACTTTTCTCTCGTCTGCATCAATTTTTTAAAGCTATTGAAAAAATGACCGATTATCATAAATTCATTGATTCCTGTTAAGTTTAAATGAAACCTTTTATTTTCACCCTTCATATTCCACGTGTCACTTATACTTTAAACTAGCTTGTTTTTTATAAACCACACAAGCATGCCTCAGTTTTTTAACTGTTTCATACAATCATCCTAACAAATTTAGAGTAAAACAGCGATAAAAATTACCGATTCCAGATAAAATAGATGCTTATAAGAAAGAAGAAGAAAACATGTAAATGTTCCTTTATAACTTCATTGTCCAATCAACCTTGTTTCTTGTCTGTCAAATCAAATTTTTTGGCAATTATGGTTTAACAAAGAAAAACAGATTTTAGAGTGAATGCCAGCCTCTTCAGCCTTATTTTTTTGTAAAATAATTCAAAGTAGTAGAGCAGCAGTAGTGAAACTTTTATATAATAATTGTGTTTTTTTACACAGTAGTTATCTTTCTTATTATGCATCATGTACAAGAGTAGGTAATAAAGCTCCAAATACAATTTCTTTTTTTAGTATAATATGATGATACAGTATCTCATGACCCTGAACAGAATTTTTCATAGGATATTTTGAAAGTGACTTATAATACGAATTTTTCTTCTTCTCATGTTACATACGCATACGTAGTGTATCTCAAATGTCAGATAAGTAATACATCTCATTCAGTAAATATATATGTATAATATGTGTGTTGTAGTAGTCAATTAATCTCATCAGTTTTGTTGAACTTTTTCTTAAGCAAAAAGTACATTTGAATATATATTAATACTTTTGTATATATTTAAAAGGTAGATGTATTCTTTGTTTTTTTAAATAAATATTTCGATGTGGAATATTCTGCAGGAAGAAAGAAAGAAATAATAATAATAATGTAATGGTTCCTCACAGTAAAGAGAAGAGAGCAAAAGAAAAAAGAAAGTGACTAGTAAAAAAACCGATGTTGGAAAGAAGCATATTTAAAGCATCAAAGTTATTATTGCTATATTTTTCTTGTTAGTTGTTTGTATGTTTGGAACCCTTGAAGGGAAAATGAAAATCCGAATTGTTTGTAGAGGAGAATGTAATGATTATATTTTGCGCCTAGGGAAAAGGCGTGTAAAGTTTGTAGATTCCAAAAAGTTAAAATTTTTGAGCTGGCTTCACTCATCCCCGTTCCGTATTTGGGCAATAATGTACAATAAATGTTCTGGTAAGGCAAAAGACGCTGAATAAAGAATGAAGTAGGTAATAAAAGTATATTGATATTGGTATATTGCTAATAATCAAGGTTTCATATTTGGCAGATTATAATAGTATGTCCGACACACACGTTTTTTCCCTTCCAGTCAACACAGCAACCAGATCTTTTTGTAGAGGTATTTATGTATGTATAGAAAATAACAATAATTGCTAAAAGGTAGATATATGTATGCATGGCAATATCAAAGAGAGGAAGTGTAAAGTAAAAGTTTTCTTTTCCAAAAGATCTCTATTTTTAAGGTAAGGCAAACATTTTAAGGGGTTTATGTTGTAGAGAGAGATATTTTTTTCTATGACAGGTCAGTATAATATAAGATTATCTACTACTTTTATTTTTAGTTGCTTTCTAAACAAATACGAGTTGTAAATAGAGTTCCTCAGACTTCCACCTTGAATGGAGACCCTATTCGTAAAACAAGGATAACAATAATTAGTATTCGTTTAATGAAAAATATTATTTTGCAGGGAACATTTGAATTTAATTCGTACCTGGAATATGATCATCGCCCCATTTGCACATGATGATGTACTCCCCACGGTCTCTAACGACGTAATTAACTTGGTAATTATTGTGACCAAGATGTTTAATGAAAACTTCCTCGCAGGGTCCTTTTGGACCGTAAACTCCAACAAATACAATGTTGTTTCCTAATTGAGAAAAATACAGTTGAATGTAAAATATAAAGCTTGTAGAAAGAGTAGAAAAAAATCGGTGATGTCATGCTATAAAGTGTCCTGCTCACCTGCTTCGCTGGCATTGATGGTAAACTGGTTTTGCTTTTGAAGATACGCCTTCTTCAGACCCATGCCCTTGCAGGTGACCTTGGAAGCGTCGGATTTAAACAGAGGGACAACAGGTCCTTTGTTATGGTGTTTGGAAACCTTTTGAACAGTTTCCACAACTACGGATGATGATTCCTGGCCTCCGCTCTCTGCTAAATCATCTCCAGCACAAAGCACTTTAAACGGGCTGCCAGCAATATGGTAGCCGTTGTACTTGACGCTAATGTAATAATCTCCAGGAACAAGTGGCGTATATCGAACCTAAAAATACATTCATAACAACATGCATTATTATAAATCCATTTGTAACATGGGGATTGCATGTATAGGAAACAGTGTAATTTCCATGGAATGTAGGGATAACCTTGTAGCCTTCCTCAACTTCAGAGCAATCCATTGAGACTTTGGAAGGTCCATCGATTGTAACTGCGAGATGACCAGCACCAGCATTACATGTGTCTACAATAAAATCTGTTTTTTGTCCGGTTCGGATATCTTGAAGTCCTTTCCCATAAGCATGAACGGCCGCTGGGTCAGCATCGTCCTTGCCAACCTATTTGGACACATACAAGCACGACCAAAAATACATATTAGTCCTATTCACTGATCCATGCACAAAGAAAAGTTTTTTTCATACAAATGGAAAGGGTAAATAAAGCTGAAATCAAGCAGAACAAAATATTTGGCATTTATTGTGACATATGGTAAAAATGTGGTTAAAGTCTGCGACGACGAAAGAGAGTTAGAGAGAGAGAGGGTCACAACCTTGATTCGAAATGGGGAGCCAGTGATATGGACACCATTAAACTTGACGTGAATGTTGTGAATTCCGTTTTCTCTAGGTACGAAGCGGATGCAGTACAAATCCGAGTCCACGGGTGCTATGAAACAGTCATCCTCATTTCCAGACGGAGATATGATTTTGGCATCGAGATTGCCTTTCGCACCATTTTTTCGAACCATAAACTGTGAAGGCTTATTAACTTGTATTGCGCCATCAGGAAACTGTCCAATTTCAATCTTTCTCGCTTCCTCCATTGCCGGCGAGATGTAAACCTTGTACGGGGAGTCGGGGATGTGCTGATCATTGAATTTGATGCCAACTCGATACTCTCCTACAGTTATTAAAAAATACATATAAATATTTACTTGTTCAATCTTTTTACAATATGCATATATATTATTGGCTATATATAACATACAATATCATATTATTTGTATTTTTACGAGTGTAAACCAAATCTTTTCAACAAACCAATATTTTTATATCCCAAGATAATACCCTATAACTTGCCATTCTTATAATAGAGATTTCCTTCCCCGATAACGTCAATCTTTGAATTATAGTTTTACAATAGCAACCTAACTTGATGACATCATAACATACACATTCTATTGCTTCACATTGAAAACATTTGACTGTATTTACTGAAGTGACTTGGATATATGTATACAGAGGAACATCTTATTACATCCGCGTCGGCACCACAACAAATGTCGAATATTTGCTGCTCAATTAATATTATAATAAGATTCTGATTCTTTCTCTCCAGACATCCGTTAAAACGGTTGGAATATGTATTACTATTATTATATGTTCTTTTTATATAGTTCCCACATATTTAACATGCACCTTATTTATTACCCTCATATTATTAACAGACGCCTCAATTAAAAAAATATGCTTCTCATGAAATATGACGGTTGTCAAAATGTTTTACAACAACAAGGTCATGATTTCCTCGTGAGGTTTAACCACTTGTGCATATAGTTATATTGGAAACTAGCCAAATATCGGACTCCAACAATAATTAGTACTCTACACTCACATTCTTTTGCACTTAAAAAAAATCTTTCAGATTTTGTTTTTTAAAAAAACCAATATTTTTCCGCAAATTGGTTAGCAGTTGTAAAAACTTGTTAAATACTGACATGTCGAGTTCAAATCATGTTTGTTTTTCCAAACCAAATTATTATTTTCTTTTACCTTGATCTTCATCCTCTTCTGCATCGTCATACCCCAAAGTAATTTCCCGACAACTTTTAAACATTCTCTCAAACTGACTAAATTATATTTCCTTTTTCGAATTTAATCACTTATTACAAACTCAAATACTGTAACTGTTCACGTTTTTTCAAAAAACTATAGGATTATAATCTATTATATTACAGGTTACTTTTGTACAGGAAAAGGTACACATTTTTGAAATGTCAAAGGGAATGTTAAATGTTACACTATCTGTAGCAGGTACGATGAAAGGCTTGATATTTTATATGACACACTTTATACAAGAAAAAGTGATAGAGGAGACAGAGCACCAGGCAAACATGCCACAATTACCACCGCACGCTATATTTTGGACGGTATAAAAAAACGCATGCGAAAAAAAGAACAAAGTCTACAGAGATCTCTGATCTGACACTTCTTCCTCCTCACACGCTTTTGTTTCGTATAGTAACTAGTGTTACGAATGCATCATGTGTAATTTGTACCAGCATGCAGACTGACAAGCCTTTTTTGCATGGATGCATGCATTCACTCACTCCTATTGTATGTGTCAGTATGCGTTGTTTAACTTGAAGCAAAATCACAAATGGCAAATTTTCCCCACAACCAACTATTTTGCATTGAAAAGTTGAAAGAGATGAAGAAAAGAAGTGTTACTGATGATTCTCTGCTATTGCTGCTGAAGAAGAAGAAGAATAATAACGTCAGTGATGATCACGATGATGATGATCGTAATGATGATGTGCAGCGCAGCGTCATGATTTTCTATAGTAATCTTTAAAAGCTCAACCTGCCTATCCGAGGACTGAAGACTGAATATTCATAAAAAAATATAAGGTAGGATGATGATGATAGAGTGAAAGAAATGTTGCATGGTGATGATGAGGCTATACGGAGGAGTAAGCACATGCCTTCAGAGAAAAAAAACAATTTTTTGAATCTATCTATCTAGAGGATAATAATAAGAAAGTATGTGTGTGTGTAGTAATCTTTACTGCACATAGAGCAATTCATAATAATAAGTTTGGGCTAAACATATTTTGTGTACGTAAGTAAGCGCGTAATGGTGTAGTTATGTGGAGATATATATGCTGAGTGTAAAGTGTAGTTAACTTCACTGAAGCTTGACATCACTGATACTAAAATAATCTTCGGAATTGGCTGACTTTCCACTCTGCTTCCTACACTACTTTCTCTACAGCAGAAAGAGGGAGAGAGAGAGTAAGACTTACCACCGCATCATCAGAAGCATTTTTACTCCGAATACTTTGCACGCTGATACGATGTGAATTGCGTTTATATTGATTAGAAACTGTGGAGGGGGAGGACACCTTATACAAAAGCTGAATTCACACTAAATATATATAGAGATTGGTAACGTATATGTATAATTTCTTTTTATGTTATCCAAAGTTCATGAGAAGGATACGAGAGAGCAATAGAGCAGGGATTTGTAATGAGATTATTGCTGCGCGAAATAGTCTGCAAATTATTTAACTTGATTATGCGAGCGAAAGGGTTTGTTGGTTGTGTTGTCAAGTTTTTGCGTTTGGTTGTACAGGATCAGCGTATGTATTCTAAATAGTAAGGCGTACAAAATGCCTTGTTACAAATTAGAAACATGTTTATTATTTTACATGTACTTACATTATGTATTCAACAATGTGCTTATTATAAATTCACTTAAATCAATAAGTACCTGGCATCTTGAATGTAAGACGGCATTCAGATCCCACCTCAGTAAGTGGAGCGGCCTCACTCTGCCGTTGAATTCTTTCTCGTTGTCTATTAGTCCCCTCACCACTTACCTAAATGGGAATAAAAACCAAGCCACGTAGAGAAGCTATCAAGTTTACAGTACCGTGATGCAAGTATAGCTTCAATGATTTAATTTAATTACCTTAACGGTGAATGGTGAACCCTCCACGTGATGATCGGCAAATTTCAAGTTGATAATATAGTACCCAGGCTCAGTTGGCTTGTACGAAATGTCTAGTGTACCATCATCTCGGTCATTGCAGTTTATTTCTGCCTTGCTAGGGCCTTCAATTGACAGTGACAGGCCACCATATCCCGCATTACGGGTGTCAACGTTGAATGTATTTTCAGCATGCGTTAAGCCTTCCTTCAATGCTTTTCCGGTGACAACCACCTTCTTCGCGTCTCCAACTTCTCTTTCTCCGACGTTTATCTTAAAGGGAGATCCAGCAATGTGCGTACCCATTCGTTTAACCGACACAACATGCTCGCCAACTTCACGCGGGGTAAATGATATTCCTGCAACAAATTTAAACAAGCAGTGTTGAATAAATCATGTCAAAAATACTAATGACGGGATTAATACATTTGTCGTTGTAGCTAGGAAAATAATTATGAAGAAAATAGTTTGATATGAACACTAACCGATATTTCCAGATGGAAGCCGTTTAAGGAAGCAAGGCTCCTCAAGGCCACTTGGAGCACAAATGGAGGCATTTAAAGCTCGTAAGTCAACATCAGTAACTTTTCCAGGGAAAGTTACCTCACTGCATGATCCAACAGATATCTGATTTCGCTTTCTCCCTTCACCTGTTTCATAAATAAAATGTGTCAAGTTCAGCATGCAAATTTACAAGGCTGATATTTTAAAAATCAATAATTTTAATTACCAGTGATTTTTGCCGTAAATGGACTTCCTTTAATATTCTTGTCTCCAAATTTAACCGATATTTTGTACTCGCCAGGAGCCGTTGGAAGATATGACACGGAAACAGTACCATCTTTGTTGTCATGACAGCTAATTTCCGCCTTGCTTGGTCCCTCAACAGCCAAGGATAGTCCCCCTACATTAAAAATGTTCCAAAAACAATTAACATAATAAAGCTTGAAACCCCATCACAGATATTCGATCATAAAACCAATGCATAAAAATTACCGGCTCCAGCCCCCTTGGTTGAAATGGTAAAGTTGCATGGTTCTCCACTAACGCCATGGGTTAATCCAGATCCGTACGCGGTAACAAATCCACTGGCAATAGTATCCACATGGAATTTGAACGGAGAGCCCTGAACATGTTCCCCGTTATATTTTACGTGAAGCTCATGAAGACCTTCCTCTCGAGGGTCATAGCGAATGCTGATTGTCCCATCCCGATTGTCCTCGATTACTGGCTTGTCCGTGTTTCCGCTTGGCATTTTCACCTCAGCTACATACATCAAAAATCATGAGACATAAATTGCATTATTATTTTAATACGTTGTGCATGACTTTTCCCCTCTTACATAATTCAATTGCAATAAATGTTTGAGGTCATAGAACATCATGGAAGGTACTATTATTTACTAATAATGAATGACACACATCAAGTTCTATGCTGCCTGCTACTAACTATTTAAAAAACGCAGTCAAGTGTGCCATACACACACTCAAGTAGCCTAGTAGCCGTGTGGTATGCCTGCTGCTGCAGAATGCGCTCTTTGTAGCGTAGTCAATTTTCCTTACGTTCCACTTCCTGACTTTCATTGTTCATCAGAGTGAAAAGATGGCTTTGTCTGATAAAACAGTGATTGTAGTAAACCACTAAATTACGCAGTAGTAATACTATAAAGTATGCAATATAACAACAAAGAGGGTTTGCATGATGCACATGGTAGGATATTAATGTCTGAATTTGAAAATGAATGAATTGCATCTCACAAGTGCTCTGAATTTTATCTAATAATATATCAACTTGTTTTCAACCATTTTTGTGTAAAACCTAACAATTGCATCAACTCAGACAATGGAACAGTTTTTTCTTCTTAAATTTTTTCCAACCTTTAAAAAAGTGTTTTCATGGCAAATTGGAACACGCAGCAGTAGAGCCTTTTTCGGGTATTATTGCCAATTATCATTTTGCACATTTTCTGATTACGAGGTGCATTATTTTATTAAATACAACAGCTTACCAACTACGTGACCTCCTGTGCTTGGCAAAGGTATATTGTGAAGATCAACGGGTCTGTATTGACGGGTAGTAGTAGTTGTGGTTCGATTAGTTGTAGTGGTTGTTGTAGTTTGCCGGGTTGAATGTTGCGATTGTTGTTGTTGTTGGCTTGATCTGCGTCTATCGGTTGATGTATTCGGTTTGGCGTAGTTATCAGTCTCAGCCTATTTAAAAAAGACGAAACAATAGAAAATAATTAAACTTGTGAATATAATACGTTTAAAATGCCACGATTAAAATGAACATTAAATATACTAGGCTCAAGCTTTCATTGCGATCTTCTTAATTAAAATCAACCTGCTGAAACCATGGAGGCCAATCAAATCGAAATCCCCGTAAATGTCCATCTTTCGGAAAGGGAAAGACAGGCCCTGACTTTTCTGCTGGAATGAATGTTATGCTCCTACAAAATGACATGCCGATTTACTGCTATCCAATATATCGCCTTGTTCGGATTTTCGGTTAAATTTAGGAGCATAAGTTACCAACAACAACACAAACCTTGTACACACACATTTAACTTTACATTTTGAAATTTACGATATTGCCTTATCGATTGTCAATAATTGGTAGTAGTTTTTAGATTTAAAAACTAAAAAGCCTCTCATTGTTACACAACTTATATAAATTATATAGTCACTCTTTCATTACAGATACACTTAGTTTCATGCAAAAGTTAATTTGGAAGCAGATTAGCTTTTAGCAACACACCACCATATATTGCCAAGTTCTTCTGCAAAACGAGGCCAATGGTTTTAATTTCAACAGAACTTGTTAACAAATCAAGAGGAATTTAAACTAACTTTAATTTTTTTAAATAAGTGTACGTAGGTATACGTAATGGGTTTATTTATGATTCAGTGGAAATGACACAATAATAGCGGAACGTTATACGCATGCCATTTATGGAGATAATGATGTTATCCCTTTTATCAGAAAGGTGTGATATATTTTTTTTCAAGGATATTTTTAATACTGCCATTGTACAAGATATATTCTATTGTCAGTCAGTCATAATATTGCAAATTTACAATGTAACACGTAGGTACGTAAAACATTGACATTGCCAAGTATAATAATAACTAGAGAACCCAGGGAAGCGAGTAGAACTACGTGCGAACCCAAACAATACAT